>CANXYC010609262.1:0-53451 GCA_948193065.1 Aleurites moluccanus | reverse complement strand
AGAAAATAAATTACTTTTAAAAATTAATTATTTAATTAAATAAAAATAATACTATTTATTTTGATTTTAAATTAAAATATATAAAAATAAAAAATAAAATAATAACATAACTAAAAAAAAAATAAATAATTTAATTCAATTAAAATAAAAATAAATAAATTTATTTAATAATTATATCAAAAAAATACAAATAAATAAAAATAAATTATTTTTCTCTTATTATATATATATATATATATATATATATATATATATATATATTTAATTATTTTACTAAAATTTATTAAAAAATAAATAAAATAAATAAAATGATCAAATTTATTGACAGAATCAAAATACAATTGCTAACTATTTTTCTTTTTTTAAATACTATCATCCTTGAAATATCGTCAATTTCTCTTTTTTTTTATATATATGTTTTCTTACTTTTCATTTAATAATTAAAATTAAAATATTTAAAAATATATGTGAATAATTTATGTATAAAATATTCATAAACAATTTTATTTATTTATTTTTTGTATATTTTAATTTAAAATTAATATAAAATACTTTTTATTTAATTAAACAATTAATTTTTAAAAGTAATTTATTTTCTTATTTATTGTATATTTGATTAAATAAAATTATTTTTTGCTTATTTAACGAAATAAAATAAATTTATTTTAATATACATAAAATATTTTTTAATCAAATATACAAAAAAAATAAGAAAATAAATTAAATAATTAAATAAAAAGTAATTATTTTAATTAAATAAAAGTAATATTATTTATTTTGATTTTAAATTATAAAATAAATAAATAAAATATAATGTATGGATATTATACATAAAATTATTCATATATATTTTTTAATATTCTGATTTTAATTAAATAAAAAAATAAGAATATATATATATATATGATGATGAAAGTATTTAAAGAAAAAACACAATTAATTTTTGTATTTAAATTCTGTCAATAAATTTGGTCATTCGTTTACTTTTTTCTATTAAATTTTAGTAAAATAATTAAAAGTGTCTCGTGTGTGTGCGTGTGTGTGTGTGTATATATATATATATATTATTTTGATTTTAATTGAATAAATTTTTTTTAATTAAATATATAAAATAATTTCCAAATATAGAAAATTAGAAAATAAATTAAATAATTAAAAAAATAATTTTATTTATTTTAATTTTAGAAAAGTAAAGAGTTAAATAAAAATTAATTATTTTAATTTAATAAAAAATAATATTAAATTAAAATTAATATTTATTTTAATTTTAATTAAATAAAATAATTCATTTTTTTAGTTATTAATTTATTTTATTTTTATATGTAATTTAAACAATATTTTTTCAAATAAATAAAATTTTAGGGACTAAATTATAATTTTTCAATTACTTTTTGATCCATGTAGAGTCGGGGATAGAAGTCAATAGAGAGAGTGGTCAGAATTATATGTTTTAATAATGTTATGGTCAAAATTGTTTCTTGAAAAATATTAAGAGTTGATGTGCTCCTATGGCTAAATATCAAAGTCAAAATTATAATTTATCCCTTTTATTTATGTATCAAGTGAGGTGGAAGCTTATGAAATTCTTAATATTTAAGAATCTGAAATCAAAGAAGAAAATATATAAGATTTATAAGTTGAAATTAAAAAAAAAATAGAGATTGAGATTGAACCAAGTAAAGAAATAGAAAAAAGAATTTAGATTTTTGAAATACATTCAAGTGAAGAGAAAATAGAAAGAAGCAAGGGTGAATATTTCGGTAATCAATTTATTAAATTTCAAAGTAAGCTCATAACCAATATCTCCTATGATTTTATTGAGTTTCAAAAGATTGATTTTATTAAGATTAATAATTTCAATTTTGCTCCAAATTAATTAAACTTTCAAATAAAAAATTTCATTTGGAAGTTGTCACATAAAGACATCAATGTATTTAAAGTATTTATTTATTTAACATGAAAGATTTCAATTTCAAATTCTAAACTCGAGGTTGAGTTTTTTTGAAGTAGAGGAGCATGATACAGTATTAATTATCTATTTTTATAAATATTTTAATTGTATTTATATAATTTCCTATTTAGATTAGATTTATTATATTTATCTAATTTCCTCTTTAGATTAGATTTATTAGATTTATCTAATTTTCTAATTAGATTAAATTTACTTTTTCTATTTTTTAAATAATTATAAAATACAGTAAAATCTTTATAAATTAATAATATTAAGACTCGTAAATTCTATTAATTAATCTATAAATTAATAATTTATTAATTTAAAAAGAGTATTTACAATTTAACAAATAATATTTAATCAATTAAAAAATTACTATGTTTTACCAATTTTATAATCAATTGTTAAATAAATTATAAAAAATATGATAAATTAAATGTGAATTAATTAAAATGAAATAAAAAAAATTATCAATTGAATATGAATTAAATAAATTGAAAAAAAATATGTATGTAAATTGAGTATAAATTAAGTGAAAGGAAAAAATATATGAATATAATTATTTAGATTTAAAATAGTTTTTATATAAATCACTTTAAAAAATCTCTTATGTATTTCATAGTTACAATGGCTTCTTATTTAAAAAAATGTTTAAAAATTAATCATGATAAATGAGAATAGTTTACATGCGCAAAAAAAAAAAAATTACATCAATGAATTTTTGACAGATTTTACTTAAATATTAGTCAATATATAATATCAAATATACTGAAGCAAAATTAGAGAAGATAATGCACTCAAAATATTAACAATATTTCATAAGTATTTTTTTCAATTCCAAAGTACAATATCAAAACTTCTATATGTAATATGAAAAATTAAAAATGAAATTTAATTAGATTTAAATTTTAAGAAAAAATAAATAATAATAAACTTATATTTTAATAAAATATCATAGTTTATTATATATATAATATTGATAAATTATTAATTTATAATGTAAATGAGACCATGTAATTATGTATGAATTTTCAAAAAAATATTATCTTATTAATTTATCAAAATTATTAATTTAGTCCATAACACAAATGAGAACTAAAGAAAATTATTATATAATAGAGATTATTAATTTATCGAGTATTAATTTATAGAATTTCTATTATGGTTATAATTCTTATTTAATAATTTTATTAGTTTCTAAATTAGAATTTAATGCCTTATAAATAAATTTATTATGTAATGGTTTAGAGATATTTTATTATTAATAAAAATTTTAATATTATTTTATTATGGATAGATTCCAGAAATAATTTTTCTTATAGATTTAAAGAATTTTAAAGTATAGATTTATTCTAACATTACTTACTCACTTACTTGTTGCGTGAAAATTAATTTCCTTAAAAAAAAAAAAGGATTGTGAAGTACAAAGGCACTACATAAATAATAATCATAAAAATGACAAGTATCTTGGTATACTATTTTTTTTTTTTATATACCAAACCTGTTACAAATTAATATTTTAAAATTTTATTATAAATATATTTATTGTTCTACCTTATATAAAAATACTAATACATTTTTACACCTACATATAATTTTTTCGTTGGACTTTCTGTATACACTATATTTAATAAAATTAAAAATTAAAAATTAAATAATATAAGTGCTATAATTTTTAAATTATAAAAATATTTAAAAATTTAATGGCTTAGTGTATATTTTAAATTAAAAATTTCGACTTATTATTTTAAATAATTTTTAATTTAATTGAAAATTTTAAAATTTATTTTATCAAATAATTTAAAATAATTAAGTGTTGAAAATTTTAATTTTAAATATTAAATCATGCTACAAAATATCTTTGTGTTTTTCATATTTTTTTTAATTGTTTTCTTCTCAAACTGTAAATATTCCCTCTAATTTTTTAAATTAGCATATATATGTAGTATTGCTGACGTAGTTTACCAATAAGAAAGAAAAAGTCAAAAGAAGAAATCATAAAAGGGGGATTTGTATCGCATGTGAACTGAATTTGGCAAGACTCAACAAAAAGGTTATAAAGGCTGCTTTTGCTTTGCAGTGTCGTATCTCTTGAACTTTCCTTGAAATGCCTCATTAATCCAAAAAAAGGGAAATCCCAGAAGTAGCATGTCACGGGCTAATGAAACGAAACACCTTCCAAGGAAAAAGTTGGGACCAGAATCTTGCTCAAACCTAAAACCCTAAAAATATAAATAATTCAGGACAAGACTGGAGGCTGTTGCTGCCTGCTTGTTTCCATATGAGCATCACTTTCTCAGACTAATATTATCAACAGAAACACAATGCTAGAGTGATTGCTTGATTGGTGAACTATCCCAAAAGAGATGCATCAATTGACTGGTTATTTTAAAATCACTAAAAAGTTGTACTGAAATATCAATTAGGAATTCAGGATTTAATCCAAAAGCATGTGGCATTCTAATTAAACAGATAACATGAGCTGGGACTGAGTCAGGGTGGAATTAGCCTGGCCCCCAAAATTCTTAAATATATATATAAATTTTTTAATTGGTCCCTAAAAAAGTTTATATATAATTAATAACATTAAAATTAGATATAAATTTTTAATTAGTTCTAAAAAAAATTATATATAATTTATAATACTAAAAATTTATATTAATTTAACTTTAGCCACCTCTAATAATATAAAAATTATATGTAAATTTTTAATTGATCCCAAAAATAAAATTATATATAATTTATGGCACTAAAATTTTTTACAATTTAACTTTGACTCTCTAATGAAATTTTATAGTTCCATTCCTGGACGAAATCATATATAAGTTTAGATAGATTTAGATCGTTCCAGAAAAAAAAATTGGGTTAATTATTACTTTTCTCTCGTAAAATGATTCAATATACTAAGTCGCATAAATTTTTAAAAATACACTAAGTTCCTATAACCTTTCAAAAATATATTAACTTCCCCATGACGAATGTCATAATATACTATTAGATCCTTTCGTTTAATTTTGCCGTTAATCAATCCTACAAGAATAGTAAAAAGATAGAAACGTCCTTACTCTTTAATTTTAATTAATTACATTCTATTTTTTTTTACTTTAAAAAATATTTTTTAGAGTTAAAAAATATATTTTCATACTTTTGACAAATTTGAAAATAAAAATATTTTTTAAAAAATAAAAATTTGAAAATAATAAATAATAAATAAAAATATTTTTTACTTTTTATTTTTAAATTTGTCAAAAATATGAAAATGAATTTTTTATTTGTAATAAAAATTTAAGAAGAAATAATTTAATTTCTTCTTGAATTATTTTTTAAAATAAAAAATAACAAATAAAAATAAAAAATATTTTTGTTTATTTTTTATTTTAAAATTTGTCAAAAAATATGAAAATAAATTTTTTAACATTAATTTTTTTTAAAACAAAAATAAAATGTAATTAATTAAAAATAAAAGAGTAATAACATTTCTATCTTTTTACTATTCTTATAGGGTTGGCTAATGATAAAATTGGATAAAAGGGTTTAGTAGTATGTTGTGTCATTTGTTAGAAGGGAGTTAGTGTATTTTTAAAGTTATTCGTTAGGAGGGAGTTAGTATATTTTTAAAAAATTAGAAAAATTTAGTGTATTTGGTTATTATACAGGGAGAAATAGTAATTAACCTAAAAAAAATTTATTAGTTAATAAAAAAAATTTTATTTGATCCTCTAAAATTAATTTTTTATTTTCAAACCTTAACCTAAGTATAAGTTGAATCAAGAAAAGAATCCGTTTAGAAAAAAAAAATATATTAATATAATTTAAAATAATAAAATCATAAATTAATTCATTGAACCATTGACCATATGACGAAAAGATTTTCTAATTAAAAAAATCTATATACATGATACACAAAAGCTAGTATCAATTATTATATTATAGATAGTAATTTTATAAAATTGGTCCAATAATGTTGTAGATTGTAATTTTATCCCAATCTATTTGAGAATTTATATCTCGTCTCAAACTCGATGAGAAAATCCATCCCGCTACAATAGGTGGAGTGGGGATGGATTTAGATTTCTGATTTCACTCAACTCGATTATGTCCCAATATTTATTTTTTTTATTTTTTATTATATTTTGTATTTTATATTTATAAAAATATACTATTAATTACATTAAATTAATATTTTTTATAAAGCAATATTAAAAAATAACTTTAATACCTCATATATGTACATATATTTAGTTATAATATAATATAATTTTTAATTAATATTTTCTTCGTCCCATAATAAATATTTTAATTTTTTTTTGATATGTCATGATTTAATTGTCTCATTTTTTAATCCAAATTATATTTTATTTTAATTTAACAATAATACTCTAATTAAAAATATATTGAAAAAATATAAAAATTAATTCAGAGATATAAAATATGAGAGAATTAAAACGGTAAAAATAGATTAAATTAATTAAAAAATTAAAATAATAAATGAATTAGAAAAATTAAATTGAATTAATTTTTTTTAATAATCATATACCTACTTTATTTGAAGCATGAAACCCTTTATTTTCACTACTATATTTATATTTTTTTATAAATTTTTAAAAATTTTATACAATTTTAAGTATTTAATAAAATGATTAAAATAAATATAAAGTAATTAACATGATATTAAATATGAAAGTTTAAAAGTTTTTTTTTTTTAAATATTTATTTTTTTATATAATAAAATTAGTGAAAATTGTGTAATTATTGAATAAAAATAATATTAAAATTGTTTTATTTAAAAATTAATGGAAATTGAAATGATTGTTTTGAATATTAAAATATCATGATGATCAATTATTTATTTATTTATATTTATTTTAATATTAGCCTCAATCAACCTTAACATTAAGCTCAAATTTTTATTCAAGTATTGTTTGTTAATTTTTCAAACAAGTCTATGCTTTTTCACGAACTTAATTGCCTAATATAATAACACAATTTTAATATAATTTCTATTCAATAATTTATTTTTTTAAAAAAAAAATTTCAGGTTATAAATCACATGAAATACTTGTAAAGTCCGTGCTAAAAAAACAATATTGTATCTATATAGTTAAAAAATATATATATTTCTAAAGATAAAGTTAAATTTTAAAAAAATTAATGGCCTGTTCAATTTGAACTCACGCTGGGAAAACGCCCTAATTGGCAGGGGCTTGGACAATCAACCAAAGCCACGAGTTAGTAAGACTAAAGTAAAAGTTTTTGGTTTCACACAGTTGAACAAATCCAACAAGAGCTGTATAAGTTGATGCGTAAAACAGGGTTTGAATTAGGATTTTAAATTTGAGAGCTAAATATAATTGAGACTTCCAATAATTACAGTTTTAAATTCAAGGGTGGAATTAAAATACAATGTTTGAAGGGTTAGAAATTAGAATTTTAAATTAGGGGGCTAAATATAATTGAGATTTCATCTCTCACATCAGTAATTGTTAAATTTTTAATTTTTATATGAATAGATAATATTAAGTATACACACACAACATATATTGAAATATTATGTATTATTATTACTAAAAAATTAGAACTAGCCAATTAGATAATAATTTCTCATTATATATTAATTTTTTTTTTATTTCCAATCAATGTAAAATTATTTTAAAATTCCATTTGGAGGCAAGAATTTGAATTGAAATTGATAATTTTAATTCCAATTCTAATTCTCTAAAATTAGAATTATAACGTTTGTTTCACACAAAAAATTGAATTGAAATTAAATAAAAAAATTAGTGAAGGTAAAACTGAAAGTGGCGGTGGTGGTGACGGTGGCAGTGGTGGTGGATCACTCGCCGACGATGACGGTCCGACGAGTTATCATCATCGGCGATGATCGTCAGGCGAGCCACCATAGCCAGCGGTGGGGCTGGAGTGGAGATGACGGTGGCGGTGACATTTCGAGTGGCGGTAGGAGAGAGGATTGTAGTGGTGATTATGAAATTGTAATTCTTATGCATTGAAAATAAAATTATAGAATTAATTTTTTAATTATATTATAATTTTATAAAATTGTAATTATAATTATACTTTTAATTCTAAATAGCTTTCAAACACTGAAATTCTCAATTCCAATTCTAATTTCAATTTTAATTTCAGACTCTTCAAACGGATCTTAATAGTAATTACAATTTTAAATGCATGGATGGTATTAAAATACAAAGTTTGAAGGGTTAGGAATATTAGTCATGCGTAAAATAAAATTTAAGTTAATAAGGTTATTGAAAAAAAAATTGAAATTTTTAGTATTATAATTTTATTAGAAAATATTTATTTATATATAAATATAATAATACATTTAGGAAGTTTAAAACAATCCATATATATTTTAAGGAAAAATTATAAAATTAGAAATAATTTTAAAAATTTGGAGAAACTAAATGCATATACTTTATAAAATATATAATCTTAAATAAAAAATTTAAATTTTTTTAGGACGAATGTAATATTTTTTAAAAGGTGTAAGTGTATAAAAATTAATTTTAATATGGCCCCCAAGATCTCATATATTTTCATGGCTGGCTTAAAAATATTGGAGGAGTTGTCTTTATTTTATATATTCTTATTTTATTGGACTAATACATAGACTCAAGTATTTTTAGTTAGTTAATTATTGTTCTTAGAGCTTAGCCCCGTTTAAAAAAAAAAAAGTTTTTGATTGGTTAACGAGAACAGCTCAAACAATGCAACAGCCAATTGATCATTTCACATAATGCCCGCACTTTGCAACACAAAATTCTTTAAACGCATCCTAAAAATTTAAGAGTAGAAGAGGGAGAAAAAACAGAAAAGGGGCAAAATTAGAGTAAAATGAGTGGAGTAGCTACTCTAGCTAAGAGACATTCTTCTACAAGTTAGATCAAAGACAGAGTAAATACTAGTAATAATGTTTATCTGACAGTGCAGGCAACAGCATAAGCCCAAGACTTGAGATGCTCCTTCATGGCCATGCCATCACTTAATGGTGGCATATTCACTAAATGTTGTTTACTCGTAAACATTCCATATCCGCATGTTGCATCTGTCTCCTTGTAATTGAACTCCCGAACACCAAAATTTCTGAAATAATTAGTAGTCATCCCATCAAAGCCCATATCAATTTCTCCCAGTATTTTTCTCTTGCTTTTTCTCTTTCTCCTTCTACTTGATCTCTCTTCTTTCTTTGCTTCTTCAACGCTAATTTCTTGCAATTGCACGCTGGGGGACTCAATTTCTACAGCAAATTCACAACATTTGGAGCATTTGGGCGAGACAATTTTCACATTTGGGGACTCAAGTTTTTGGGTCTGGAGGGTTGGGTTTGCGGGTTTTGGTGAATGTTCTTTATTTTTGTTTCCATGGCTAGCCTGAGCTCTTGATGAAAATACGTTACAGAAGAACCAAACAGAGTCTAGCCTCTCTAAGAGCTGCTCAGACCCTTCCATGAAACCAAACCAAAACTAAGACTACTCCCCACAAAACATAACCAGTATGAAACAAAGAGAATATATGTATAAATTAGTAACTAAGTTGTTTATTTTTGGACGGACGTCATTGATGAAGTTAAAAAAGCATATATATAATCCTGGGTGAGTTTTGCCTTACTGATTTGGGTAAACGAAATAGCTAGCATCATACACTCTCTGTTCTTTGTAATTATTATTTTACCCCTTATTTTATTAAATTTGTGACGAATATAAGGGGGTAGTTTTGGTAAGAGGAAAGTCAGTGGCGGTAATACGGGGATTTGATGTACCGTAATTACGCCAGTAGATATAGACGGAAGAATAAAAAAGTTCACCCAACGGTCGAAAACAACGTTTGTGAAAGCTGGCAGCAAATATTTATTATCAGGTTTGTGGATTTGAGGGAGAGGTATTATTAAATTAAATTAATATTTTTGATTTAGAAATTAATTAAATTATTATTATAATTAAATTATTGATTTTAATTTAGTTTAATTTAATTTAAATATTTTTAATTTATCAATTTGAAATCAATTTTTTTTTTTTTTTTTTTATAAATCGTGATTATTTTATTATAAACTTAGAAAAAATACTGATAAAATATAAATAATAATAAAAATTTTAAAAATAATTTAATATTATACAATTCAAAATTTATATATTTCATTAATTAACACACTCAAAACTCATATTTTTTCTCAAAAATTATACTATTTTTTATTTATATTTAGTTGATTTTTATAAATGGTCATTTTGTTAATTCTAAATTAATATTAGGTTAAAAAAAGTGATTTTATATAAAATAAAATTAAGTATATTTAATTTTAATAATAGTAAAAATAATATATATATATATAATTTTGGTTTAAAATTGAAGAAAAAATATTCAAATAGTAAATCAAACCAAATTTTTAATTTATTCTATTTTTCAGATCAAATAAATTATAAAATAATTAATTTCTATTTAATTTGATCTATTTAATTAGATTTGATTGGTTTGACTTCCACTCCTATTTATTATTATTATTATTATTATATTTTTATTTTAGTATTAATAAAGATAATCGATTATAAGTCTATTATCAAAGAGGATATGTAGTTATTATTAGGTTTTATTTCAGTGTGCATTATTATTATTATTATAGTTAAAATTTAAAAATGGTAACTAATAAGAAAATTAGGCATCAAAGCTAATTAATTGGCAAAATTAGGAGAAAGGTAAGGTGACCAATTTTTTTAAAGGAAATGTTTGTTGTTTTGCTTTTGATTGTTTGTTCTCCACCGAATCTTTTAACATTATAGAAGATTCTAGGAGATTTTGTTTCTGATTAAGGTAATAAAATAACTAAGATTTAATTTATGCCATATTATAGGATTTGTAATTGAGGTTTAATTATCGCATGATATATTTTTTAATTTAATTGTGATCGGAGTTTAAATTTAATATTTTTTTTTATTTTTAAAAATAATTTTCATACTATTAAATTAAATATTTATTAATTATATTCAACTTATTATTATTTTTAGCTAAAAAAATAATATTGATATTTTAATTTAAAATATTTTTTAAATAGTTTATATTCTATCTTTTTATTTGTTTATTTTTTGATTTATATTCTTTTTATATATCACATTAATTTTTTAAAATATTTTGCTAGTTAATAATTTTTTTTATAAATAAAATGATATCTAAAATAAAAGATGAGAGTCATAGATATAGATATAGAGAATTCAAATAATTGTTTCAGAGGGTTTGAATCACTTAAGGTGACAGCCACTAATATCATATTCATTAGTTAATGTGGCATATGATGATTGATGAAAACGAAATATTAACCTATGATTTGTCAATAAATAGTGGAGCTACCTACCTCACTTTTCATCTTTGTCAATGTTTTCAAAATTAGATCAATTAAAAACTAATAAATACAAAAAGTTAGAAAATCAGAAGTTGAATTGAAGTTGAGCTGATTAAATATAAAAAAATTTGATATATATATATATATATATATATATATATATATAATAATTTGATATTTATTATATATATGACGAAAATAAATATAATTTGACATTTATTATTTTTGATTAAAAATAAAAAATAATTTAAAAATAAGTAAAAAAAAAAATTATTTACTCAAATCGAAAGAATCGGTTCGGTTCGACTGATCACTGATTAACCAGCTGGTTCACAAATTTTTTAATAAATTTTTAAGAGACGGTTATTTTAGGCTAATCAGACTGATCCTGAATTTGATTTCTAATTTTTTTATTTGACCGACACAACAATAATCTTTGCATAAGATTTGCTTCCCCCTACCCTTGAAAAAGATGATCCAGGTGAGGTTAGTTGCTAATTTCCAACTATGAAATATCCAAATTCAAAGATACTGAAATGGTAGTCCTCTATTTCCTCTCACAGAGAAATTAAAAATATAATATTATCAAATTATTTATAGTAATTTCAAAAAATTTATTTTTCCTCTCATACATTAGAATTCAATTTTCAGAATTAACATTTGCTAGGTTATTTTCTTAATGTATAAATCAAATATGAAAATATATCCGTAAACTCTTTATAGAAAAGTACTTTGATTTAATTTTATTAACAAATTCATTTTATTTTAAAAAAAAATTTAAATAAAATTTTTTTTCAAATGAATTTTCATATTTAGTGTATTAAATAATAACTATAAAATTCATTTCAAATAAAATAAATATTATATTTGATATAATTTTAAAATTTATTTTAATATTTCATTTGATTAAAAATACTCTTATAAGTGTATTATGTATTTACTTATAAAAATATGATGAATGACATATATAAAATATTAAAATTAATAAAGATATTTTAGTTTTCTAAAATTTATTGGTTTAAAATTAGAAAATTCATTTAAAAATATCGATAAAATTCAGTTTAATAATTTTTAATTTCATATATTTAATTATTTAAAATTCTAAATAAATTTAAATTTAAAACAAATACAAAACTATAAATTTATAAATAAATTTTATAAAATTTATTTATACCAAATAAAGGGCTAATGTCAATTGACATATAAAATAAAAAAATGTATTAATTTTTTAAAATATGAAGATAATTATTTGAAATAAAAATATATACTTAAATCATGAACTAATATTTTTTAATTTTTTTTTACTTGAAATAGAAATCCAAATGGATTCTTAAGGTAACTATTATTAGAAGATTTATCCAGCAAAGGGGGATGTATTGAGAGGAAAAGAAAAAGAGAATTGGTTAATTGAAGTTATCAAAGATCTTCTGATTGGATTGGATGTGATTGGTGTTATCCATGTGTTGGAGATATTAGCTGTGAGTCAGTGATTGTGACAAAGGAAATTCTTTCATTTCATCATGTATATGGTTGATGAGTTTGAGTGGCTTTTTTCCTCAAATTGATTAGAGTTTAATGTTTGAATTTTAAAAAGTATAAAATATTATTAGTAAGTAGTAAACATTCAGTTCATGTACCAATTTCCATTAATTTTTTAATGGAAAAATAATTATATATATAAGCAATACCAACAATTAAGCTGATTGCAAAATAATCATTTATTTATTTTATTTTTATTAGAAGACCCAACAATTTTATATATAATACTGTTATTAATTGTTAATAGAAGAAAAATAAGATCTACTCACCTTTCATAAAAATAGAGAGACCAGCTAAATTAGGCTCCATTAGTTCATTCTATGTATTTTTTAGGTATTTTAATTAATAGTTTAGACATTTTTGTATTATTATTATTATTTTGGTTGCCCACATTAGTTTTATTGTTGGGTTCGAAGTTAAAAAATTAATTTTAGATAAACGGAGAAAATTTTTTTATATAAAAAATTAAATTTTAATAAATTAAATAATTTTTTTTTTTACTGATTTTGAGTCACCACATGATTTTATGTAGATATATCGCAATTTTAACCTCAATTCTAATCAACAATTGCTTAATGGTGGATAAACATTTAATTAAGAATTATGATTGGAACTATTAATTAAAAATTGAATAAATAAAATGGAAAAATAAAAGATGTTGTATATATTTCAAAATCTCAAATTCTGGCTGGCTGCATTAGAAAGATGAATGAAAACTGATGAGAGTGATTAACTTGTGCGGTTAATGAGATTGAGATCTATCATTAACTTTTGCAAAGTCTCATTCCTCAAACAAAGCTTTCTCAGGGTCATGACGCAAGTGTAAGCCACGTGATCGATATTAAGACATGAAAAAATTTAAAATTTCTAATATTCAGAATCAATTTAATTTATTAAATCAAATAAAAAATTAATAATATCTTATTTATATTTATCATAAATGAAAGATTATGATTATGAATATATTTATTATGCAAAATTTGTGTTTAATTATATTACTATTACGTAAAGTAATAATCTCAATAATTTTTAAAATATCATTATCATATTTTTGCTTAACAGAGAATTAATTTAATCATATAAGAGAGGAATCACAAATAATTATGCGTAATGTTCATATATACAAATATACATCTATTCTCTACTACAATTGTGAAATTCTAGAATGGATGATACAATATAATCTTAGTTAAATATATATTTGAATGTCTAACAAAAAAAATAAATTTCATTGTCAAAAGAAAAAGGCACAAATAATAAAAATTTAACTTTTTTTTAGGCTCAATCAGTAACTCGAAGAAAAAAAAAAAAAAAAAAAGAAGGATGAGCACCTGAACTCAATGATTGATACTAACTAATATTCATGGTACCATACAATCATCCCAAAAATGTCAATGTGCATATATTATGTCAAATAGACAAATAATTACATAATAATCTAAGAAAAAAATTAGTCTATAAGAACAATATTAAACCTCAATTTTGAAAGTTAGTATCCGTATCAAACTCTTTAAATTTAAAAATTATCTCTTAAGATCTAATATATATGATCGTAGCCGTTATTGAACTCATAAGTAGATCTAAATTTTTTAAAAATAAGAGCACTATAATAATGAAATAATTTTTTTTAAAACTATAAAAATAATAAAAAGCAACATACATATATTTCATTTAGAAATGACCAAAAATCGGGTAATTAGCACTAGTTATTATTAAATTTTTATAATTTTGTTTATTATAATTACAAACTGGAAAAAAGTTACTAACTAAATACTATACTTTGAAAATTATTTTATTGGATGATTCCTAATCAAATTTTTTATTAAATTGGAGTACGTAATAGTCATGTCAGTATTTTACGCTGAATTGAATGGACACGTCAACATAGTATTTTGATCATTAAATTTTCACTATTTTTATATTTTGACCATTAAACTTTCTATTTTTTTTCTTAAAAATTTATAATTTTTATATAAAGAATCAATAAATATCTTGCATATATTTACCTACATTAAAAAGTATTTCATGTTTTTCTTGTGAATTTTCGTTTTATATGCAACATATGTTTGACTTCATTTCACAAGCCGTCTTTCCGGATGTTTAAAACTCTGCATTCTATGGTACTATTGTAAAGTTGCAGGTCTATCAAGTATCAGGTTTTAAATAAATGGTGAGGGTGAGGTGCTAGAGAGTTCATTATTTTGTAGATTATAGTATCCAATTTGCCATTAGCATTATAAATGTACCCTTCACAGTATTTCTGATAAAAAATAAAACAAACAGGTAAATAGATATATCCATTTTACCTGTGATTCGTCGTCCCATCCTATACTCAAAGTGGAACGAGTAAGAAATTTTACCAATGGAACAAATATGAATATTGTTATATCCATTCATATTCACCTCACTATCATCCATAATTTTAAATTAATTTTATAAATTCATTTCTAAATTAACCTAATATGAATTCGAATTTAAATTAAACTTGATTTATAATCAACTCCATAACCCTATCTTTTGAAGAAGAGCCCGAGCAACGAAAGTCGAGGATGAAAGCAGAGAGGGGCTTAGGGGGCCCTGAGCCCCTCCAACCTAACAAGTCCCTTTGGTAATCTTCAACATAAATACTATAGAAATAATTAAAATTCCATGGAAATATTAAATATAATATTTTAGCCTATAAAAGTATGAATTATACAATTTAGTATTCTATTTTATCTTAAACAAATAAAACAAATTGATAATGAAATTTTTAGTAGTGAAATGTTTATCTTATTATTTTTATTTTTAAATAAAAAATAAAAACTTTTGAGTAATTATAATATTTATAATTTAAAAAGCAAAACGTTTCAATTCCACCCTTTCTATAAAATCATTATTAATTGTAATCCAACCAATGCCAAATTTTCTAAATAAAAGAATAGCTCCAACCTAACAAGCATAGGTATTAATGTTGACTTTTTTTATCAATTGTTTTTGAGAAAATTACTCAATTTGGAACATGAATTTCGCTCAGGTTTCAATATGGATTCTGATTTTTTTTTTTATCCAATTGGCCTCTTAAATTTCATTTTCAACTCAACTTAAGACTTTATCTGTTAATTATTGTAACACCATTAATTGAACTTGGTAATGTGAATAAAAAATATTAAAATTAAAATATTTTAAAATTTTAAAAAAAATTTGAAACACAACACTCAACTTCTCAATTCCAAGTCTCTTAAAATTAGCATCCATAGCATATTTCCGTACATTTCCACAAACTTCAAGAACTAATATTAAATGTTGAGATAAATTCAATCCTTTATTAAAAATATTATATGATAAAATTCAATATATTAATTAAATATAAATATATTAAATAATTAATATAAAATAAATTTTTCATATTAAGTGATTAATATAAAAATTAATAGACTCTAATCATAATAAATTAATTTTTAAAATTACTTCTTTCAAATCTATATTGAAAAATCAGAATCCTCAAAATGAAATTTTCCCATTGTTTGTAGTTTTTTAAGTTATTGGGGTCTTTTCCCTTGTTTTGATGCGAGTTAAATTGTCTTGTCTTGTGGGATCAACTCCTGCATCAATACACCACAACTCAATTTGGGTTTGCATATTACTTGCACCGTTCAAGATGAGCTTAACACTTATCAGGAGTTAAATATGCCATCAATTGCAAAGTTCAAAAAGGATAAAGCAAACATGTTTTTTCAATTAAAAGAAAAAACAGGTCTTGTCTGTCATAAAACAGACCACAAGTTGCAGCAAATGCTCGGGAGACTAAATGCCAATGATTATTTTTTCCACCATTTGTACAACTCTTTCATTAAACGACATAAATGGAATATAGAAGCAGCATTATTCACCAACCTGACCATTTAGAAATTTCAATGTTAACGGTAAATCCCAATTCAGGTCATTATCCCATCTCAACCATGGATCACTTCACAACCATATTTAGCAAAAAGAGAGTAACAAGAATCAATTGGAATTTATAATTACAAGAGAAATGAGAAACAATCTAATTTTATTCGCAATTTTATGCTGTAAAATTGCAGAGAAAATAACAACCAAAATCAGAAGTACTAGTACGAAAAACAAAACTGTAAAGCTTGAACCTGAATAAATTTTTGTTATCTTACAGCAGATGCAACAGTTTGAGCCCACCATTTAAGATTATCTTTCATGTCAATTTCATTACTGAAAGCAGGAATTCTCCAATTCATCAATGAATCCTCTTTCTTTCTCCTATTCAAATCTTTCCATGCTTCAGAAAGATAAGGCCTTGAAACTGTGGCTTCATCAAAACCACTCCCTTCTTCTCCATCTTTAATCTTTCCCAATCTTTGCAACCCAGGAATTATTGAAGCCAAACTCGAATCTTTATCTTCCTCGGAAAACATAAAACCCAAATCCATAAACCCTTTCAGCTCTTCAAATTCCAATTCTGACAAACTCTTGCTCAAAGTTTTCTTCCCTCTCCTCCTGCATCTAGCTTTTCTTTTGGGTGATTCATGGATAAATGTACTCTCTATTTGAATTGGTATTGAAATTTCTCCCTCTTCTTCTGTAATTTCCTTGCCTGAGAGAATTGTTTGTAATTTTGGCGCGAGAAGAACAGAGTCAGGTGAAAGAGAAAAACCAGAGTCGAAGCTTGTTTTGGGCAACAATTGATCACTCATGGACCTTGCAATAATTCCTGGGACTCCGTAAATCCCTCTTTTTAGTGCTTCTTCTTGTTTTTCTTCTTCTGGGTTTCCATCAAAATCTGATGATTTAATAAGAACTGGCTGTTTCTTGAAGATCTCCATCGCAAACCAGCAATAACCAAAACGCTCCATAAATTCTTGAGCTTCCATCAATGGCGTGGCGGCTGTGGAAAGACCACAACAGGTCAATTTATTAAAATTTGAAATTTGTCGTGTAGGATGAAAAAATTTAGCTCCTCAGAGCCCTTATAAAGCCTCAATTTATAACCAAATTTGCCCTTCAGGTTGCCGCTAAATTACCCAAAAGATTCAAAGCAAATAATTGCACGTTTAATATTTGAATCTTACAGTCATATTTTAACAGAAAGTTTATGGTTTTACCATTATTATTTTCCTAATGATTTGCTTTTTCTGGAAAGTAAAGCGATTGGAGCGTGTTTAGGGAGGGACTATGAAGTGGCTTTAAACCAAAGCAATATCAAATTATTGAAGTGTGATGGGACATAGCAATTTAATAATGGACATTATCACATTCATACTTTCATTATTTTAAAACTTAGCAATAATATTTATGGTTATTCTTAAATTTTAATTAGCAAAATTATTTTTAAATTTCAATTTAGTTATAATAATAGTTTTTAATGTACTTTTTCAATATAAATTTCATCGAATTACATGTATGACATCCAATTAATTATTATTTTTAACCATTTTCAAGCTAAATGAGAAGTCATGTATGGGATTTTTCCAGCTCAATATCCCCATCATTATTTGCTCCACTACTTCCTCTCATATACTTTTCCATTGACAAGTAAACCCCATTGAGACATAGTCCTTGTTGCCATGGCTCTTTTCTTTCTGCTCGATGGAGAAAGCAAATGTCACTAGGCATGTCGAGCTCCAATCATGTTCTTGTAGATAACGGAGAAAAGGTTACACTCCTCAATAGAAAGCTCCTAGTTCTTGACTAAGGGGTGTTAGATATGGTTTTGAATTTTCGAGAGGTTAGATTTGATTGTTGAAAGAAGAAGAAGAAAAGAAAGATCTACAGGGAAATGTCGTATTTGATTTTAATTTTTGGAGAGAAAAAGAAAGAAAGAGAGAGAGAGAGAGAGAGAGGAATAGGCCAACAACTATAGCTTTTGGTTGGAGCCCAGTCATGCAACTTTCAGTGTTCAATTTTTGTGCCATCTTCGCAAGCCAACTGAGCTTGGCCAACAACGGCAGAACCCATCGCTAATCGACTTTAGCAAATAAGCCGCGTCAATCATCCATTGTTGTCGCTGCAACTCATGGTACTCCAAGTCCCAAATTTTTATTTTCATTAATTTTTTTGTCTTTTCTGTTTTTATTTTTTATTTTTTATTTTTTTTGACTTGGGTTTCAAAAATTCATCATATTCCATTAGTGCTTACACAATAACCCATTTAAAATTATGGAAAAAAAAAATTTCACATACTGATTTCTGACTTCACATACTAATTTCTGACTTTCGATTTCATTGAGGGTGAAGAGTATAAAGAGGAAGATGTTGTGACTGATATATGGATTTGTAGTGGTGGTGGTGGTGGTGGATGTTGTGGCGGTGGTTGTAAAAGAAATTGGTGATATATGGATTTGTAGTGGTGGTGGTGGTGGTGGATGTTGTGGCGGTGGTTGTAAAAGAAATTGGTTGAGAATAGGAGCCATCATTTTAGTGAAAATATTGGCCATTGTTAAGCAAAGAAAGAAAGAGAGAGGGGAAGGAATGTTGAGCTTTGTGAAATAAAAAAAAAAAAAAAAATTGTACGTGACATCTTGAGCTAAATCCCTATATACACTGTAAATAAATATTTTTTCTTGATTTGAAAAATGACATCAAAGGCTACTGTTAAGACCAATGTTCTAAGATCCTATCTTATCATAAAATCGATAAAAATAAAAAATTAAATATTCGATCGAAATTGAATCGATTGAATTGGAATAAAATAAAAAAATAAATTAATATTATATAATATAAAAAAAAAATATAAATTTTATTATATAATTTAACATTTATTATCAATATACTCACCATAAATATTATATATATATAACTAAAATTAAATATTTAAATAATTATATAATTAAATATTTATTATCTATAAGAAAATTTTTATTAATAAGTTTAATTAAGTATCTAAATAATTAAATTATTTTTAACGAATAAGTTTAATCTAATTAATTTAATCTAGATAAATAATAAAATTTCAGTTTAGTTAATTTAGTTAATTTTTAAATTTAATTATATAATTAATATTATATATTATATATATAAATACCATAAAAAAAATGAAGAAAGACAAATTATATATATAGCAAAAGAAATGAAGAAAGCTGAACGGAGAGTGCTGTGTTTCTTTTGTTGTAGCTCTTTATTAAGCTTAGAAGTTGGGCTCTGTGAGGTGGAACCATAATGCCAGCTGTTTGGACTTGCAAAGAATCCCATCATGGTTCTTTCTAAACGGCGTCCTTTTGGATAAGAAAAGCAACGAAAAAAATGATGGCTAGTTAAACTGGAAAAAACCGGTTAGGTCACTCAAATTCATCGGGTTTTCGGTTCATTTATTGGATTTGAGTTTGATTTTTATGGAATGGGTATTTGAAAATAAATCGAACCGATCAATCAATTAATTCTCAATTTTTCAATTAAATCAATCGATCCAAATTTAATAACCATAATTATGATTAATGATGATCTAATTGAGGTTGAATGTTTGTGTTGTTACAAATTTAAACTTAGGGATTATAATGAATATTAGCGATAAATTAAGAGGCAACAAGTGTGATTTAACTTATTTAATACTATTTACAGTTTAAAAATTAATATTTTTAGTTCGTAAGTAAACTTAAATTTAAATTAAAAATATAAAATTTTGAGAGATTAAATTATTCTATAATATAGTAATTCATTTAAATTAAATAAAAAATTGTAAGATTTTGATAAACTAAAATATTTTATACAAAAATATTTTAATATAAAATATTTTTAAAAAATTAAAATGCCTTATATTAAAATGCTATATAAAAAAAAATATCAAGAACTAAAATTTAGTAAATTTTTTTTATTAATTTTATATATAAAAATCAAAATGCTGGTTATTAACAAATGTCACAGGCTAAAAGAGTGTTAATTTCTAATAATAAAGATTGAAGTACTAATTAAAATAAATTTTAAAAGTATGATAATTTACTCAAAACATATTAATATTGTAATTGATGTTTTTTCTTTTTCTATAAACTTATTTTTCATTGATTTTGACATATTTGATTCTCGACATTATTTTTTTAAGGCTTAATTTCACCAAAAGGAGTGTTGCAATCCTTTGATGTTGAAACTAGACCAATAAATTAAATGGATTCTGTGTATACAAGTCTTTGTTAATTTCATTTAAATTGCCTCCTTTTCTTGGTTGTTTATATAATAATGAAACAATGACATAAGAATTATTTTATTTTATTTTATTTTTGGTATGCAGAGAAAAATAATTAATCTCATCCCAGATGTCCATTTCATATTAGATTTTTTTTTAGTCTATTCAATTAATATATAATAAGAACTAACTTTCTCTAGGTGTAATGGTATAAATATTATCAATTCCAATTTTAATAGGATTTAAATTAGAGCTGTTCTTTCTACGAGTTGGATTAAATTCGAGTCAGTTTTATCATGTCAAATATTTTTATATTAGGACTAAATTTAGCTTGATCTATTTAATTGAATTTAAGTCTTTATTTAAATTCAGATTCATTTTAAATATGTATTTTCAAATATAATTCGATCTAACTCATAATTTTAATGATTTTTTCTCATCTAAAAAATTTGATAAATTAAACAAAAAATTTATCATATTAAATATAAAAAAATTCAGTGAAAAATAATTTATAAAATATATTTTGACATAAATTCGGATTTCATAAAACAAATCTCAAACCCAACTAAAAAATAATCATGCTTCTTTAAATTTGGACATGATCGTGGTTGGAAAAAAAAAATCCCTTATTCAAATTTATCTTTTTAGTCTGGCGGACTAGATGGAGATATGATCCGTGAGGATGTTTAATTTAAACTAAAAATATTTTTAGTAAATATTTTAAAATTTTTATTATTGAAATATCTCAAAAGAATGATTTTGTTTACCATTATTTACACTTACATTGCATAATATAAGGCATATATAATGAATACTGACCATTAAAATTTTTATCCACAAAAAGAAACAAATAACATTAAGTATACATGTTGAGATTCAAATCTCATGAATGATAAGTAAGACACATATTTTTTTTAATGCTACAAATAGGATAACAATTTCATCCGTTTTGTTAGGTATTTGATTCAACCTATTTAAATGAGTTTGAACTGAATATAAATAATAATATAACTCAATCCTAGATATATTATTTTTTATTATTATATTTATAATTAATTTATATATTTATATATTTATAATTATTTTTATATAAAAAATAAATTATATTGCATGTACATGTAAAAAAAAATATAAATAAATATATACAAATAACAAAATAGTATTAAAATTATTTTTATATAAAAAATAAAAAATAAAAATATAAACAGATAGTACCCATTCTAATTTTGAAATGAGATGGACAATAGATCAATTATTTTTATTTTTAAATTGATTGAATTTAAATTTTATAAAAATTCATTCAAAATTTGACTTATTGAAATTTTTAGTTTAAAAAAATCAAAAAATTACAATTCTTTTGTAACCAATGGAAACTTATTCATACTTAAATGTTAATTTTTTTTTTTTTATAATATTGACTTCTGATTTGTAATTATAATATTGAGATGATAAAGTTAATTCTCAAATAATTATATATATATCATCATTAGTATGATCCATTCATTCATAAATTGATATGCTAAAATACATTAGATGATGCCAATGTTAGGTTAAAATAATAATAAATAAAAAAATGGCCTGCAGCCTCTCCCCTACAGTGTGAAAGAGAAGAGTTAGATAATTTCAAAGAAAAAAAAAAATATATATATATTAAAATCAATAATCAATGAAGGAAAATATAAAACGACAAGTATAGATTACGTAGCATGAATAATTAACCAGCCTTAAAACCGAGTTATGTTTTGAGAGAAAGTACGACTTTATAATTTCTTTTAATATTTTAATTTTGAAGTTTGAAACACTGGTTTTAAGAATGTCCTGATTCTGGCAAATCAATAATTGATTCATTGAAAAAATAGAAAACAGAGTGAGAAAATAATCCACGTGCGGGCCATGCCTTTGACAACGTCCAATAGCTGCTTGAGAGGTGGAGAGTAAAAGCCCGTTCAATGTGTAGGCCTACGCATTTAGTTCAAAAGTGCTAAGGTTCACACTCAACGGTTTCAGCAATTTTGAATGCCAAAAGTATGCGTATGTAGGAAAATTTATGTGGGTTAAGGTGAATTAGATGAATAATAATATTCAAAATTGTAAGTTAATGAATGTCGGATTCATAAAATTTATAAAATGGATATGATAAAGATTAACATTGACTTTTAATAGTTTAGGGACGTGTTTTTAGAATTTTTTATCTTTCAGGTAATGAAAAGGTTTTAAATTTTTATTTCAAGACGCTTTTTATTTTTTCTCCACTGTATCGCATTGGAGGCTCCCTACTGTATAAGTCTTTAGGAGTTTTTGATACGTCTTTTCTTTGTCTACAACTTCTATCTATCACCTCCATATCATAAGCTCTTTATTAAAAAAATAGGATAATTTATGCCTCATCATATAAAGTTATATGTCTTTCATTATTTTTCAGTTAAGAAATACAAGATCTAGCTATAAAATTTCACTCATCAATTCATATTCTATACATTTCTCTTGGATGTGGAAGCTTAAAAATCTCAACATCCAATGAAAATTTAAGCTTATTTTATATAGAAAATTGATAATGGATCACAAAAATAACACAAAATTCATCATTACATTGGGTAACCAACCATTATCAAATATATCCCTATATCATATTTTAATGGAAGAAGCAAAGGTCTTGTACGCATGATGTACTGATACACTAACATATAACTCTTCAAATCACTAGCTAGCTCCTTAACTCGCCTCTCTCTTTAGGCATCCAACAATTTCTATATCGGACTCATCAGCTACCTTCAATTTAATTCCTCTATCTACAATATGGATAAATCTCATTATAATGAGATTATCTATCTACTCTTTTAATCTTCTCCTCGATACACTAAAAAGAATCTAAGAAGTGAAAAGACCTCCTGATAAAGATTAAAATTAACCTCCAATAACTTGAGGATAAGTGTCACTAGGGTTCCTCATTTTTCTTCTATATAAGGTAAGGAAGAGAAAGAAAAGATGCTAGATCCTACATAAAGACACAAAAAAAGGGTTCTAGATCCCCAACTCAAGACACACTCTGTATCCTCACCTCAAGAGACACTTTCTCTACACTCTCTTTATTTTTTCTCTACTATACCTACCAACTCAGACATCGAAGGCTCCCATCGAGTCAACTAGGGGGAGCTTTTGACTCTTCTTTTCTTAGATTACAAGTTTTACCTATCGCCATTACATCATGGACTCTCTATTCGTAGCGAAGTAATTTCTACTTCATCAGGGTCCATGTCACACAAGTCAATTAAAAAATATTTTTTCTTTTCTTTATTTGAAAGGATATAAATATCTTTTTTATAGGAAAAAATGGAAAAAAAATTATATTAATTATATCTTATCATTTATTGGTTTTGATATATGAGATAATACTATAAACTTAATATATGCAAGAATTTTTCATGTACATATGTTAAAATTTGATCCATATCAGTAAAATATATGCTTTATTAAGAATTTTTGTAGAGAAGTGGAGGGTCCTTGCATTTGAAGCCAATTCATATATCTATCGAAATTAAATTATTTTTTATCTTCATGTTTAATTTTTTAACTGTTAATTTTAAAATTAATAAGAATTAAATTATAATCAATAAAATTATAAAACATGGCCCATATGATTAATTTGATAACTATCAACCAACATGGCCCAGCCGGGATGACGCATACATTAATTTGAAATTAAAGAAAGCAGAATTATTTAGATTTATTTTATACCCGATATGAGTTGTATAATTTATGTACCTTGATTCTAGCTTGTATATAATGTTTCTTGGTAAATATAAAAAATTGTTAAATATTAATTTCAAATCATAATAATTTTGTTCTTAGTTTTTATCGTAATAAATCTATTTCGTGAACGGAGTAAACTCTTTTGAGCTGAATTTTTTTTTTAATGAGTTTAATAGAGAATTTACAAACAACTAATCATGGGCGGAACAATGATTTTTTATCGTGGAAGACCAACATTAAACTGGTCCAACATTTGAGACCGTTCAAAAAGTGGTGTCTGAGTTCCAAAAAGAGAAGGTACAAAGAAAAGGTAAAACAAAAACACACCAAGCATGAAATAGATATCCAAGAACACAATAGAAAATTACCTCAAATGATCCAACTACAGCAGGGATAATATACTTACACATGCTCAAACTGCAAAGAAAGAATTCAACACATGAATGGGAAGTGTTAATTGTTTTCAAGAAAGACCAAGAAAACTATAGCCATACTGTAAGGGCGATAAATATAATATAAAAGAAAAAGTCAATCCACGACTCAAATATCTAGAAAATGCAGGCTTTACCTCTAGGTTGAAGGACTTCTCACCTATTTAGAAGTTTTGACAGAATGGCTCTACCAATGCATTATGATGGGGATCAGGTCAAAATTACTGGACATTTTCAAACCAACAGGCATAGCATACACCTGTTATCAGAATAACTTGCATATGGAAATTAGAAAAACAAGTGGCATTTGCAAGAAGCATTTTCCTGCAGAATGGCTCTACCAATGCATTATGATGGGGATCAGGTCAAAATTACAAGAGATTTTCAAACCAACAGGCATAGCATACACCTGTTGTCAGAATAACTTACATATGGAAATTAGAAAACAAGTGGCATTTGCAAGAAGCATTTTCCTGCAACCAGTTTTTTTTCAGCATGTGTTGAAGGCTATAGATACTTTACATTGCACATAGACCTCATGAAAAAATCTTAAACAAATATCAGATAAAAAATTGTCTCAATAAGAAAACATATTGTTAATAACTGGAATAAACCACACAATAACTTCCTGCATGTCAGCAAATATAGGTGACAATTATATCTTATCCAAGGGCTAAAGATATACAAATTTTCACAATTTTAATGCATCACATACATCAACTAATAAAATCACTGGAAAAAGCAAATGCAAAAAGAAAAAATACACAACTAAATTCAGGATAACCATCCATCAATCAGAAATTTCTCATATAGTTCATTTGCATGATTATAATAGCAGAGCTTACATCTTTGTCTCATGACTATAATAGCAAAGCTTTGTTCATTTGCATGTCTTGTTCTCAAGAGATGCATATAACACAAGCATTAATTAAAACTGATAAGATACCATGAGAAATTAAGCCATTAAACTTAACACATTGTATGCAAAACAAAAAGGCAGATCGACAACATAAAACAAGAAATTTATTCTTCAAATATAAACTCAGTACATAGAGATCATTAAATGACAAATTAAAATCGATGATTTTCTAAAAATAAAAACAGTACTTAGAAATTCAATTTAATAGCATATCAATAATTATAAAAAAAAAAAAATTAAACTTATATGTAAAAACTATGAGAGTGAAACCAGCTAAAACTTGAGGATCCTTTTCTCTATGGTCTCTTCCAATCTGAACTACTTAATTTTGAGGAGTTAGGGTTTCGCTGTGAAACGGGAGAAATTGAAGAATGAAATCGAAGAGCGAGGGACTTTAAGGGAGAGAGATTTTGAAATTAATATAAAAATTATATATATATATATATATATATATATATATATATCGGGAGACTATGGTTACCTTCCGTCAGACGGTAGCACCGCCTATGCAATTAAAATTATATTTAATAAGCAGGTGTTTGGTTAGTTTTTTATTCAGTTCTTTTTTTTTTTTTTAATAATTGTATCATAATGTTTATTTTTAATGATTAAATAGTTAAATAATTATTATTTTTAAAAATTTCAAATCATAATTTTTTAAAAATTTTTTACTTTTTAATTAAAAAGTTTAAATTATTTTTTAAAAATAATACTTAAATAAAAAATAAATATTAATATTTATCTTAATGATCATTCAATATAATTATACTTAATCACTAATAATAATTTTATTAAATATTTATAACAATAACAATTATCAGTTATCAGCTATCAGCCATCCGCTATTAATTAAACGCTCTCAATAGCTGGTAACAATAACAGCTAAATCAAACAGCCTAAATTTTTTGCTCTTTGATTTTTTTGACCCGTAATATAATTTTGTTCTAAAGCAAGTGTTAACTGAACTTGTAGACTTAATCAGGACAAAGGCTGGTGAAAAGTCTAAACGCTGAGAGGAATTAGGCATGGGCTGAGGGCCTTTATAGGATATAATAATAATGCATGTTCTGGGTTTTGGTTAAGGACAACAATTGCAGTGTCTGTTGACTCCTTCTATGGCAGGGTATTGGTTTTGTTTGGAGGCAGGCTACCAGTCCTGGGCTCAAATGTTTGTATTCATATAAGTTTCTGGTCTGGACTATCCTGTTGCTTTTAGTGTTCTTGTTTTGTGGGCTACGTATTGGGTTAAGCTCAATTCTTAGGGAACACATACGCCAACATAATTTCATGGCTGATTAGATTTAGAATTAAAACAATTTTCTGATAAGAACTTAACCCAAAACATAATTTCATGGCTGATTAGATTTAGAATTAAAACAATTTTCTGATAAGAACTTAACCCAACCATTTGAAAGTAACTTGACATAGCTAATGTATGACATGTCTATCCATGAACCATGCTTTGGATCTAATTTAATAAATCATAAATTTATTGTGAAAAAAAAAATGAGACGAGACTGATTTATTTACTAGCAAAACATAAATTTGAAAAATATATATAAATTTTTCAAAAGTTAAATGCGTTTCATTCATAATTTTCTTTATAAATTAATATTCGAAACCTAACCCACCAATAAATTTAATGGGCACACTTTAATTCACAAATACAAAAAAATCATTAACATTTTTATACAATACAAAATAATATTAAACAGGTGTGCATATTATTACCTTGGTAGGCAAGAAATTGATTCAGTGGGATAGATGAATGAATTAATGTATAGGTGAATTGCCGGGCAAATCTCCTTTGGCAGTGAGCTTACTTCAATCACTATTATTTTGCATATGGTGCAGTAATGAATAATGGAGTGGCCAACTGCCAAAGGAGTAATTGCCCAGTAATATGCATCCATACACTCACTTTACAATCATTTAAATAAATTGGTAAATTGATGAACAGTTTCAAAGCTCCATATGTGTGTGCTTATATATACACACACACACATGTAAGTATTTAATTATTTTTATTATGCATTAATTCTTGAAGAATTCTTGAGTGAAGAAAAAGTTTATGCATTTGTCTATGGATTGGTAAAATCAGCCAGAGAAGGAAATTCTTATTATCATCTCTAGACGCCTCAACACAAGTTACAAATTTTCATGTGCATTAATTAATTAATTGCAATTTAGTTCAATTGATCATTAATTAAATTTTATAAATTATCCACACAATAATTAGTTAATATAATAAAATAAAATAAATTAAAGAAAGAGCACATTCTAGGAGATGTAGATTATTGTAGAAGTATATTATTCCCTTTCATTTTCATTTTCACTTGACAGTTGTGATCTTTCCTTTTCCTTGTAGACTTTTTCTTTTATTTGTTCAGCAAAAATTTCGTACATAGATTTTTTTTTTTAAAGTTGGGACCATGAAACCATGAAGTGAGAATGAAAAAGATACATACACAGAATTGTACTGGCATATCCCTATTCCTTCCTTCTCATAAGCATATCCCAATTCAGGTGCGAATCCTGTTGCATATATAGTTTTATGTCTTTCAAGTTACTGTTGAACTCGAGCAAAACAATACTACTACTCCTCCATGATTGAGGAATGCCAGGCAAATCTCCCTTGGCAAAATAGACCATGCAAATGCTGAAATGCATGCATACTACATAATTCTGTTTTGCCAAAGGAGAATTGCCCTGCCATTTCTATAATATCATATACTTAATTAATTAATTAATCTATTTATCCTCGACAATTAATAACAAGTTCTTTTTTTTTTTTCATTATTCAACAGGTTTTGACACACATCAGAAATGCTTAAAGGGATTCTTGGTTACAAGAGTGTAAATTTCTGAGATTCTGCATTACAAAGTAAATACTCCATTACTATATAGTATAAGTTAAATAACATTATTTAGAAGGTATTGCTTATAAAGAAGAGTAAGATTTTACATTGTTTTAAAAACTTTTACAACTTTTTTTTTGTTTGGGATGGTTGTATCATGTATAGTAAAGTAAGATTAATGTCCTCACATGTTTGGGAGAAATGTTTAGTAAAATAAAGTTTAATATCATAGTTATATAAATACCATCATGACTATTTGACAAATATCTAAATTTATTATTGTGTAATTGGGATAAATGCATTAAATATCTCATGGTGGAGAGTGACAGTCTCATGGTGGTTCAAATGCTTAATAGGAGTATAGCATATACTAATGAATTGACTCCTCTCATCAGAAAAATTAAGAGTTTATTGAGTAGGAATTGGTCTGTAGTGTTAAACCATGTATACAGGAAAGCAAACTTTTATGCTGATTGGATGGCTCGTTTGGGAAGGAATATGAATATAGGCAATCACATTCTGGATGCTCCTCCATCTGACATTTTTAGTTTTCTCCTCCATGATATGAGTGAAGTCTCATATTATAGGACTTGTGTAATGTAGTCTTCTGTTTTGTTTCTCCTTTTTATTCAAAAAATAAAAAATAAAAAAAATTAAAGCAATGAATAAATCTTTTGCAGTGTACTATTTCTTTTAAATTACATGACATATGTAGTCATAGATTTGAGATGTATTTATAAACTGTTTTTTTTCTTCTTCTTTTTCTGCTTGCCATGGATTACAATACAAATAATATTTATAGTCTATTCTTTAATTTCTTGTCGATCCATTAATTTCTTCCACAGAGAATACATTCAATAAAATTGTTAAAAATATTAAATATATGATCCATAACCCATATTGATATATCACAGTTCAAGACATATTAAGTAATGAATATCATTAGAAAATTTAAAAATTCATGAAGTAATTGATTCTTCAAAATTCATTATTTTTTACTATAAAATTAATCTTTGTACTTCGACTAAATTCTTTATTGAGTGTTTGGCATAAATTTATATAAAGTTTATTTTATTTGAAAATAAAGTTTATTAAAAAAATTATGAATAAATTTTTATATCTTAGAGAAAATTAATAATTTAGTGATAGCTAAAGATAAGTAAAGATATCTACTAATAAAGAAAATAAATAAATTTTATATGATTTAGTCTTTCGATAAAATTATTATTATAATTATAAAAAATAAATAAAATTATAAATTATTTTTGAAGTATAATTTTTGATGAATGTGTATAAAATTACTAGTTAAAACCCTCTCTTTTTTACAATGTATATATATATATATTCTTGTCTATTGTAAGTACACTATATTTTTTATATTGATGAACAGTTTCAAGGTCCAGTATATAATTTATAGTTCACTAAAATAAGAGTAGGCCATTTTCCCTGCAGAAGGCATACTCTAAGGACAATCCATTATTTTTGTTACTTAATAACTGGTCAGGTCATATTAGCTAGGTCAACAGTAATAGTCCACATTATATTATCAGTTTCTTCAAAGGTTAATCTTACTAAATATTGCTCCAATAATTCTAATGACATAATGAATTACTTACCTATATTGATTGTATATTCAATTTGAATACACCCAACATCATTCATTGATAATTCAAAAAAATTATTCACTTGAAATTATATATGTAATCTAATTCTTTTTTTAGTATAAAGACACTAGTATTCAAATTTATCTTATATATTTTTATTTGATTGACTAGATATATACACATGGGTGTTTGGATAAAAATTTTATTTTAAAAATATTATTTAAAAAAAAATAATCATGTTTAACTTTTTTTTTTTTTTAATTTTAAAACGGTAATTTGAATTAATCACTCAAATATTTAAAAAATTGTTTAGAGTTTTCTAAACTTTAAAATACTGTTATATGCCTATTTTAAATAAATCCAAATATCCTCTATGTAAGAAAAATTAAAGATATTTTCTTTAAGAATAATAATATAATTATGTTAGAATACAATTCTAATCCTCTATTTATGATATATATAGCACTTCTGTTTCCAAAAGAAAAATATATATAGTTACAACTTACACAAAAGACATAATAAATACTTATAGTTTGAATAATCATTATCAAAACAATCATTTATTCTGAGGTTAAAACTGATGCAAATTAAGGCGATGTTCTTATTTTTAATTATACTTATAAAATTGAGTTTTGACTTAGTGGTATCCATGAGTTTAAATTTATATTACAGCCTAATTAATATTTTTTATTTATTTATTATCTTTTCATATATATGTTTTTAAACTTAATTTTTTAGTTTAATTTTTAAATTCAAAGTTATATGAGTAAGTACAAAACTCATATTTCATTATTTTTATTTAATTTTGAATCCAGATTTATATTAAATAAATTAAACTCAAAATTACACAAGTCAATAAATATAAAAACAAAACTCATATTATAAATACAAGTCTATTATTTTAATTTAGTTTTGAATTAGAATTATATTAGGATAAAGACTAATTAAGATAAAAGAAAAAATTGTAATAAACTCTTTGCCCTTCTAAATATGTATATGGGTATGTATTATACATTTAGAATTCTTTCAGCCTAATTAATAATAACCATGTCCCTTGAAGATTCCAACACATTGGATGCCAAAGCATTGTTTACCCTTTGAAGTCCCTCCACTCTTCAAAGGGTCACAAATAACAACTCACAAGCAATATTTTCCATGAAAACTTGAAATTGACATATCAAATATAAGCATATATTGAAGGAAGATGCAGTGGCATGTTCTTATTGTTTGTATTCCTCTCTACTCTCCGATATCTTTCTCTTTCTTATGCTTTTTACGTGTATTCATGCACTCTTTGCATTGTATCTATGTGCAGAGTATATTTTGACATCTTTACTTTGTTAAAAAAAATAATTGTATTAATTTTAATTTTATTAATTAATACAGTGGCATGTTCTTATTAATTTTATTAATTTTAATTTTCTTCACTCTTATTATTATTATTATTATTATTATTATTGCCTTTTCAATTTATTAATTATATAAGAAAAATGTAATTTTTTGATCTGGAGGTTTATTCAATGGAACACAACATCCTTCCATATTTTTTAGAGTAAAATGATCCTGACATTATAAATTGTAGACATCACGTCATTCTCTTTAACGGGTCATTCATTCTATTTATATTTTCGTTATATTAATGTGCACATGGCAAGTAGGTTTCATTTGATGTCTTAATTAGATTTGAAAAAGTTCATTTTATTCAATGAAGCATATCACCCCTCTATATATTTCTCTGAAACTATTTGTACACTATTAGAAAAAAAGTAATAGGTAAAAAAATTTCAAAAGCATACTGTCTGTCTTTGGAAAGAAAAAATAAAATGAATAAAAACTGAATTTAAATTTCAAAATCAAAAGTTACAATATAATTTCCTACCATACATAGGTAAGTTTGAAATTTATAAAAAACTGAAATTTAAAATTTTTTATTATTTAATTGAGATTTGATTTTTAATTTTTAACTAATTTGATAAATAAAAATTTCTCTCATTAGTTTTTTTAAGTGGGAGCATATATACTTATAATCTTATGAAGCATAAGTAAAAAATCTTCTTATGTTAGTAAGTCTAAAAGTACATCTACAAATAGTGTACATGTGAAATTTGAAAAGGCATTGAAGGTAGCTCAAAAAAATTCTATTGAATAAGTTGTGTTTTCAATAGATATTGCAATTAATATGGCAAGGTGAAAGAAATTAATTACGAGACAACTACAAACCTAATTAATTGACGAGTATTTTCCATCAAGTTGCATATTCTAGAGGATGATATTGCAAAGAAGTAAACAATTGGTGAAGTAATCATTGCTTGGAATAAAAAATATAAGCAAAACATTTGAGGACAATTAAATTCACTTGCACATGGAAGGAAATACATTCTTATTAGATTATAGTCTATTTACGGATGATCTCAAATGGAGGGTAAAACTTGATTTGGTCATATGATGGATCATCTTATACATAGAAATGACAATTTTTTTAATCTAATTCATAAAAAAATTTATGTTCTATCCCATTTATTAGGACAAATTTAAATACTCTTAATTCTATTCCATTTTAATTCTAACTGATTCAAAATATATATTTTATATAATGATTTTTAGTTTACTGTATATGAAATTTTTTCTTGAAAAATATGTAGATCCCATAAATTGGACTCACCTGGTCATGTGAGATGAACAGATGGTGGATCATGAATAGAATGTTGCAGAGAGGATTTGGTGAGCAGATCTCCTTTGGCAAATGACCCCCTTTTTTTACTTCCATTCATGGAGATTGAAGTGATCATCTGCCAAAGGAGACTAGCTCATCAGAAATTCACCTGCAGTACTATATATGTGAAAATACTTGCCAAGAAATGATAAAGATTTTGGTATTTATATATGTTCAATACAAATAATTTGTAATGTAAAGTAATTGACATAATACATGTGAAATGAAATGAAATGTCTCATGCATTGGGCTTTATTTATATTCTCTTATCCTCAAGGCATCCTCGTACGAAACTTACTTTAGATCGAGGATATTAAAATAATATGCGTCGAAAACTGTTGTGGGATCCATGATTTTCATGTTAGTGGAGCACTTGAGACTCTAATCTATAGTGTTAGGTAATAAAAAAATAAATTTTAGGAGTTCATAAATTCATTTTATACTTGTTATTGAATTAAAAATTATTTTATAAAATTAATTTTATTTGAAGAATTTAGTATAATTTTTATACATTATTTGACTTTCACTAAATTAAAATTGATTGATTTTGCAAATGACTTATGTAATAATTAGTATATATTAAAAATGTAAATTTATTTATAAATAAATTTTTATTTATGAATTTTAAATAAAATTTATTTGTGAAGGAAATAATTCCACATTAATTTCATCTGAACATAATCTACAAATTTGGCAAAATCTTATTGGGCTTAAATATGCTTTAGATTAATTACATCGTAAGTAAAACTAGCTTTTTTCTAATTAAGAGTAAGTTTTGTATTGTATTTTTAGTTATAATTTGACCTATTTATGGGTAGAAAATTTAAACTCGGCTGATTTAAATACATTGATGGATGTATATAGAGGTAAAAAAAAAAATGTATCCCTCTTAATTTTTAAAATTTTTTAAGTTAAATTATAATTTAATTTTTAAAATTTAATAAAATTAATAAAATAATTATTTTATTTTAAAAAATTAATTTTTAGTATTTGATAAACTATTATATAATTTTATTTTTCTTCACTTTTTTTTTCATTTTCCTTTGTTTTTTTTTTTATTTTTTTTTCATTTTCTTTCAATTTCTTCATTTTCTTTTCTTATTTCCTTCATTTTTCTTTTTTAATAAAATTATAATAACTTTTCACTATTTTTAATTAAAATATATGTTTGATGCTTTTATTATTTTTATATTTTTTAAATAAATTATTTTATTATTATGATATTTTTTAAAATTTTTTTATATTTGAAGAATACTCTTTTTTTTAGATTCATGCGTCATTCCCTATATGAATAGGTTAATTTATAATTTTATTTTCTTCCTTTTCTTTTAAACAATGAAAAGTAATGATTCAAATTTAATCAAATATCAAAATCATATATGCATTGATCATTTGACTAAGTTTAATGTGCAGTTTTATTCTCATCTGACAGTTTGTATCATTTTTTTATATATAAATTTAACTAAATTGAAATTTAAATTTGAAATTTTTTAATTTTGAAAGTGAATTCAATAATACTGAATTAAGAACAAATCTCATGTATATTATGTGTATAAACTTGTTTGATAATAAATATATCCCTATGGAGCAAAATAGGAATAAATGACACTGCAAATCATAAAATTTTGAAAATTTTCTAATGTAATTATTAAAGATCAATTTAATACCTAATATTTGATTTTTTTTAAATCAAAGGACATGCAAATTATTTTGATCTGCATTTTTTCTCTTATTTGTAATTATTTGTTTATTGTTTATTCTCCGGGTTCTTATAATCAAGAGTGAATTAAAATTCAACAAATTAAAAATCTCAATTATATAATAATTTTTTACGATACCGATCTAAATTAATAATTTCGATAATACTTTTTTAAAAATATTTACATAATTATAAGATAATATTTTTCTAAAAATCTTTACATAATTATATAGTCACATTCATATAATAAATTAATAATTTACTAATATTATATATAATAGATTATAATATGTATTTTATTAAAATATGATTATAAAGATTATTTCAAATCTAAATAATTATATTCATATATTTTTTTGTTTCATTTAATTTATATTTAATTTATCATATATTTTTCTGTTTAATTTATTTATTTTATATTCAATTAATTATATTTTTTTTATTCTATTTTAATTAGTTCATATTTAATTGATCACATTTTTTTATTTCAATTAATTCATATTCAATTTATCACATTTTTTTTTTCAATTCATTTAATTATATTAATTAACTATAAGATAAATAAAATATAATGAATTTTTAGTTAATTACTATAAGTAACAATAAATGGTGGAGATCAATTTAAAATTATTTTTTTGAATTTCAAATTTTCAAGGTTAAAAAATTCAAAGAGGGTATTTAAGAGAATCAGCTTATCACAAAGTCTCTGTTTATCTAAACTCTCTAGTTTCCATGGAGGATTCCAATTTCACCAATTTATTCATCGGCAAAAAATTCAACGAAATCATCCTCTGTCTCAATCCTAATTAGGTAATCGATCATGATTTTCTTAGAACTAGGGTGTAAAGTCCAATACAATCCAATATGGAGCTTTTGTTTTGTAGATAAAAGAAAAGCCGATAAACAAAGAATCCTCAATCCTTATCTCTCGCATATCCATACAATTTTCAATGAGCTCTGTTTTAAATATTGAAATTTATATTGTTTAAAAAGTAATAATTTTAAAAATTAATTATTGCGATTAGAAAATTTAATTATATATATATTTATTCAATATTTTTCGTTTAATCAATATGCGATATTATATCTTAACATTCGCTCTCTAGAGGCAATTGGATTAAGAAATTTTTTTATTAAACTCAGTTAACACTTGTAAATTTATGATGAAAATTGTATTCAATACCAATTATAATTAAACCAAAAGACATTTGAAAAAAAATTCATTCCGAAATAAAAGCTTGTCACATCACCGACCAAAAGATATTTGAATAAAACCTAATATGAGTTGTACGCTCAACATCGGACTAAGAAAGAAAATTGAATTCAGCTCAATTTATGATATAACGGGAGATGATAGCTATTGAGATTAGCACTCTCATAACTATATAAGCTCCAACATTATAATATATTATCAGAGTCTAATAGAATCTTGCACCATTTCTCGTTCTATCATAAATTGAATTGGATTTAATTCTTTTTCTTGGCTTGGTAATGAGCGTTCACTCCGTAATAGGTTTCATTCAAATATCTTTCGATTCGATAATAATCTTTTATTTTGTGATGGATTTCATTAAATGTCTGTTGGCCCGATGGTGGACAGTATTAAAAATAATTTCTATCATAAATTTACAAATATCAATCAAATTTCATAAAAAATTATTTTAATTCGATTGACACTTAAAAAAAATATTAAAATATAGTATCTCATATTAATTAAATAAAATATAATTAAATTTTTTAACATCAATAACTATTTTTAATATTAGTACTCTCGTTATATAAGCTACTTAAATTCCTAACAAGCTTGAGCAAAAGAAGAGAGAATTGAAGCTTTACATGAACATCAAATGCTCTACCTGCAGGCCTCACTATGACTGATTGTGATTAATGAGAATACGTGGCAAGCCATATCACCAATTTCGGTGAGTTTTGATCATAATAATTTCTGATTGAAAAAAAATAAATAAATATTCTAATTAACAATTTTTGTTTTCAATGAAAAATAAATAAATATACAAGTTAAATTAGTTAAAGACTCATTAATATCTTTCTTTTCAAATTGGAGTTCCCACGAGAAAAAATTAATTTACAACAGTTAGCATATCATGGGGATACCTTCCAGACAAATGCATATATAATTATCAATAAACTTTAATTTGATCGAATTGGAGTCATTTTTTAAATTGAGAGGCTGTGATTTCAAACTTCAGTCAAAATCTTAATTAATTAAAAAAAAAAATTGAGGGTTTTATATACAATAATTAATGGCATGGAGAAATTCAATAGATATGGTTCCAGATTTGAGGTCCTGACTTTTTAAAAGAAAATCTCATGCATATTATAATACAAGTTAACAATATATATGAAATGGCTTATTAGACATAATATTTAATTTGGAAATGGGAATAAAAAAAGGTTGTTTACCTTTGCCCAGGAGATTTAGCAACAAGGGAAGATCCATAAGCATCTTCTCTTCTATATATTTCAGACTCAGCTTATACTAAGCCAAGAGATCATGCATGCAAAAAGATGGTTCATCATTTACATCAAAATTCAAAAGCACTACTCATCAATTATTTCATTATAATTAATATTCTTAACATACAGCTAGTAATATTTTATGTTTGATTAATTGTAAGCACTTTTTATTCTTGATGGAAATGCTCTATCTCACTCACTCCTTATATATGATAACATCCTAATTAATTAAATAGATTTTTCATAGAAAATCATGACATAATAAAAGGAAATAAGTCTAATTTCACTCTTTTTTTTTTATCTACGAGTGTCCTCATATTATATAAGTTATAAGACTAATTCTCATTCGTGTTGTATGATTGATGTTAGTTTTAGAAAATTTCACCTAATAAAAATTTAAATATAAAATTTATCATTATAAATCATCCTCACTTAAAGATTATATAAATTATATAGTGCTAAACAAACCCCTTATTTCACTTTATAATCGTAACACAACTGAATAAATCAAAATTTTCCTTTTATAATATATATATATATATATATATATAAGCGCACACATGCATATGCATATGTATGCCGCCACATAGCAATGCATGCATGAGAATAGTTCATTGAGAGGATACAAATAAAAGCCCAGTCCAAAGAAGAGGGGGACCAAAAAGAAGTAGGGCATGATAGAAAAGTTGAGAATTAGTGGAAGAAGAAGCGGTGATATATCTGGAGGAATTATCCTATGGACAATTCCAATTCATTTCACAACTCGAATATCCAAATGTTAATGTGCGAATCATGCATGAACATTATAAATGGCAATTCGACTTCTGAGAAATTGGCCGTGGAGATATTAATTGCGGAGTGCATGCAAGAGCGGGGCAGAGAGTGTAGAGAGGAATATCAGGGCAGTTCTCCTTTGGCATGAATTATTAGTATAATATTACTGGATACGTTTCCTGCCAAAGGAGAATTGCCCTGTTATTCAACTACACTACAAATTATATATAATTTCCAAAAAATTTCAATGATCAACTGCTCCAGGTGGCTGTTTTTTCTTTATTTCCTGATGACATATATGTATATATTAGTGTTCCAGGTGGCTGTTTTTTCTTTATTTCCTGATGACATATACGTATATATTAGTGTATATATCATTGTATATATCATTAATAGTTCTCTGTGTATCCGCAGGTCACAATAATGAAAATAGGTAATTAATAGAAAAGAAACTTGAAGGAGATAAATTTCCAGGAAATTAATCGTTCAGTGCAGGCAAGCGCAAACCATAGATTAACAACTAATTATAATGTGTTAAACAATATGTGAAGAAATGAAGCTGAGGAAGCTGATGATGACTCTTCATAATTAATTAATCAACAAAATGATTGTGCAATTATACATAATTTTTATTGTTTTCAAATGGGTTTAAGGCCAAATCACCCCCTGAGGTTTTAACAAATTAGTCTCAAATAAGAACTTTTGATACCTTTTGGTTAAAATACAGATCTGAACTTTTTATTGAAAATCAATTTAGTCTTTTTTTTTTTTTTTTTTTTTTTTTCCCTACAAAAATCGAGTGAATTGATTAGGATATTAATTTTTTTAAAAATAAAATAATAAAAAAGAAAATATTATAAATGTATTATTATTATTATCATCATATTTTTCAGAGGGTGATTTCGCCTTTAACCCGTTTTAAAACCCTAAAAGGAAGCATTTTAAAATTATCCTTCCTTAGCAATTTCCTAGGTGGTTCACATTTTTAACAAACAGTGATCGTGTGCCTCATCTCAATTTACTGCTGACACATTAGCAAAGCAAGGAGTTAAGTTAACAGGCCACAAGATTTCATGGATTGGCCATTTCCTTTAGAAAATCTTTTAATTTGCTGCCTTCGAAGCTGCTGCACTTTTTAGTCTGCTGTATTCTTGCTTCTGTGTAGGACTGCTTCTGCAGTTTTGTTCATGTTCTTTTCTGTTCTACTGCTACGATAAGGTTGCCTTCTGTCATCTGTGTTGATGAGAGCTGTTGCACTTTTTAGTCTGCTGCGTTTTTGCTTCTGTGCAGGACTGGTTTTCTTCTTCACTGATGTTCTGCTGCTATTTTGGGTTTCTTCTGCTGCTATATTTCCTTTTAGAAAGGCTGTTCTTTATATTCCTCTTCAAATTCCTTGTTTCTTCGCTTTCCTATCCAATACTCTAAAACAAATATATACATGGCTGTACCTGAAAAAGTGATGGATATTAATCTAATTGTCTAAAACAATTCTTGAACTATTGTATAACCTAATATATGCCATTACTAATACTTGGATTAGTGAATAATTTATAATGCTTTTTCATGTAAAATCTACAACTTTTATTAACCTAACTCATTGTAGATAGCAAAATGAGGAATTGAACAACTGGCTTTAAATGTAAATTTATATAAAATAAATGACAGCAATATATATTTATCATACAAGAGAATCATTTTCAACGTTCTTATATATATTGTACACCGGCCAAGAAAACAATAATATAAACAAGGAAAACCTTTCTGGTTACATGGCAGAACAGGTAGCCTAAGAGTTAAGCATTGTTCTCTGTAGTCACATTGAAGAACAATGTGAAATATCAAGAAGAACATGTATATATGTAAATAGAATCATATACTTTCAGCTGGATCTAGCTTCCTCTAAATAAAAAATTCGTCAACATCAAATCCAGTTTAACAGTGATCTCTCCTTTAGATTCTCTAAAAATGTTAAAACCACGAACAAAGCATACGTTCGCTAAATTATCAACTAGTAGATAGAGAAAATCACCAACAGCAAAAAGGCATACAATATATAAACAGCCCACCTCTTGAAAGAGGTGCTAGCTTATAGCACAGCACAGTGGGATGTCCTACATCGTAGTAAAGGAAAGATTAAAGTGGTTTATATAGGGACATAGATAGTAAAGGAAAGATTAAAGAGGTTTATATGGACAGACACAGTATTATATAAATAATTTGTTTGGGCTGTTGCAGTCACTCGTAATTTGTCCCTTCTTATATTCAATAATATCCTAAACCCTTGCAAAAGCAAGGACAAAAAGCGTAATGGAAGGAAGCAAATAAGTGTTTCCAGTTAGTCATTCTATCAAGACCTTAATTACTATGTAAAGATTAATGTTTTGATGCTAATATATATATATAGGAATAGAGGAATCTAGAATAGTTGAAATACCACATTCACTTCTTGAATCTACTTCAAGTTGTTACTTCTACGGCAAAAGATGCATACTCTAAATTGCCACGATAGAAAACAGAAATGTTAAAAACTTCTCCAGTATTTGTGATTGTGGTGAGTGCTTTCATTGCTAGCTGCTAATTATCATTCTCATTACAGGATCTGCTTATGCATGCATATAATTTTTTGTCGGGGAAAACACATAAACCAGACTAAAATGCTGTACAAACAATAGTATTAGGTCTATTTATCAATTCTAGACAAAAAAAAAATGAATTCATTGACTCATATGGTGAAATTGATCTCATCCTTCATAAATAAATGACATATGGGGTGTTCGTATTCTCAATTTAAGAATTCAAAACCCATTAAATTTTTTAAAATCACTTAAAACCATTGTTAGGGTATTTGATATTAATTGCCAAAATCTATTTTTTATTACATTTTACTATTCAAGTTAATATGAAAATCTCAATTGATAAAATCTCAATTTGACAATGGGACTTCCAACATCCACATAGGATTTTAATGAGTAATTGAGTAACTGAAGATGGCATTAATTTCCTTTTGACAAGCCAAACTGCAGAAGTATTGCCGGGCAAATCTCCTTTGGCAGGACACACTAGGAATACAAAACTTTGATTGCACACCTTAGTGGCATGCCAAAGGAGATTTGCCCTTGTAATGCAACTGCATCTCAAGTCACTAGTAAGTGCCTTGAAGCTTATTATTTATGCAATCCTAGTGGAAGCATATACTGCGAAGAATGCCTTCATTAGTGTGCTTGAAGTCATTTCCTGCACTTTATTCCCTAAGGTGGAACTCGCCCTCCTCATATAAAAAGTCTAACCAGAAAGATAAATGACTATGGTTGATGAGAATAAAAATAACCACCAATATTATGAGGACATGTATATATACAGGGGTGAAACTAGAAGCTTATATTTGGGAGACTAAATATAATTAAACAAAATTTATGAATACAAATATTTATCATATATATTAATAATTTCATTAAATATCAAATGTAATATATTATAAATATATAATAGAAGGAAATCCCAATCCAACAATTAAATTGGAGTTTTTGATATAAAAAAAATCCTAATTTGATTTAAATATTAACAAGTTATTCATGGCCAAAGAGAGAATAAAAGAAAATTTAAATTTCCTAATAAATATAAAAAAAAAATAAGAAATAAAATTCATTTGATCCGAACATTAATAAGTTATTCATGATCAAAAGGTTATGATTTTTTATTTTTAATTTAGTTAAAAACAAGTTATGGATTTATTTAGATATTAAGTAATTAATAATAGTAGAATCAAGTTATAAGAGCTTAATTTAGTTTGGATGGCCAATTTTTATTGTTGGGGACTATTATTAAAAATGAATATATATATATATATATATATATATAAATTTCTGTAAAAATATGAATGGTTTCGCCCCTTTATATATAAGGATTTCATTTCCACCTATAAATAGATAAATGAAAGGTAGAAAATTCTCTCTTAAACTCTATTTCTTCCTCTCCCAGAACACTATTCTTTATACATGTTCTGTTTCTCTCAAAAGATGATTAATTTTTATAAGTATCGGAATTTACTCATTGGAATAGTCCGGGTGAACTTCAAAACCCTTGTTCTTTTATTTCAAGTCTCAAATCAGGAAATAAAATCCTCATGTATTTTATTACACCTGGAAAAAACAACTACTAATATAGCAACTTTGTAAAGCCAAATTATATATTATGAAGACTGACCATAAAGTTCTATGAAGGAGCGTAGTTTTCATAGAGAATCTCTCTTTAGAAGCTTTGCTTTCATTACAATGAAATTATTGAGAAAATCCAGAAAGTAAAAACGCAAAAGATAAAAGGAATAGCTCATGAAAAGGTACTATTTAAGGCGGGTGATACGGAGCAAGATATCTGTATCTTCTACTGGCAATAGTCCCCCTTCACGGGTGTCAAAAGCCGATCCCTGAAATGAGTTTGTGCATGCAAAATATCTTATTACTCGAGTAATTGAGGACACATGTCGTGTTGCAAAGCCTAATAACTGTTGGATTTTTTCTGGACCATGGGCTTGGAAGCTTGGGCTTTATATCTTAGTGTGTTGGGCTTTTTCTTCATTGGGCTTCCAGCACCTTGAATTCTCCTTTCATTTGGAGGCAGCTTCATTTTTTGGCCTTTGGGCCTGAAGTATAGTTGCTGGAGGCTTGCTTCCTTTGTGGGCTTTCCTTCCCCTTTTTTTTTTTTTTTTTTTTTTTTTAATAACAAATGCAGAAGAATTGCTGAGCAAATCTCCTTTGGCAGAAGGCATACTAACAGAAATGCATAAGTAGCAATCTTAGTGGCTGCCTGCCAATGGAGGTAATGCCCTGTAATTGCAACTGCACCCATTTATAGATTTGACTATAATTAGAAGCCTTAAATCAATATTTGGAGTACTTTACCATTTATAGATTTGACTATTAAATTTGAAGCTTGAATAAAGATTACAGAAAAAGGCTTATGATACATAATATAAATATAAAATGGACAAAGTTTTAATAAAAAGAAAGGTACTTTCGGAATAAAATCCTAATGGACATTATGTCGTAATATATACAAAAAGTAAAATACAATATGAACTGTATTACGTTATTCTCAAAGAGAATATCTTCAAAACAGTTTTGCTTTTCTTTAATAATAATGAAGTAATTATTGAGAAAATCCAAAAAAGAAAAAGAATGGGAGATATTCAGAGCATGTTAGATTCTACATATCTTGATCTTATGGTTGAAGCCTTGAACACCCTCTCGCCCCTTGGTGCCCATCAAAAGCCAACCAATGGACCCCTAAAGTATTAATTTTTTGTACGGTCAAACTCGTTGCAGTTAGCATTTGCATTTGGAGTTTTTAACTATGTGACCAATTCGCATCCATGAACCTACAAATTAATTAATACTAATATTTTGTCTCAGCAGTTCTTATATATATATAAGGGTAGATCCAAAGGAATGTTCTTAGTATATCTTTTCTGCTGATAAAATGAATCGACCCACAAGTTGATACATATGCAGAAACACGTCGCTGCACTCATCTAATCACGTCCACAAATTTAATTCCTCGCCAAGTTTGCATTAGATCATATCCAATAAAATACAATTAACTTTAAATTATTTTATAATTTATGTCGCATTAAACAGTAATTTCATTTTTAATCATAATAACATTTCTAATATCATTTTTAACACACAAAAAAAATATTATTTTTATTTTTCTTTTTATCTATTTTTATATATTTTATTATAATTTTTCACTATTTTATATATTTCACTAATTATCTATAAATAAATATATTTTATATATCGATTAAAAAATTTAATTATTAATTTGCTATACACAAACACCAAATTGCAGTGAAATTTGACGCATGATTGGAATAGATTTTCGATGGCATTTTGACGTTGAGTGGCAATTTATCGCTGCGTTGGATATGTTCTTATAAGTTTGTTCAGTTGGTGAATATAAATTCACTCTGATAAATATTTTAAAGAAGAGAGATTGTTAGAATTTAAATTATTCTCTCAACTAAGAAGATAGGCCTGGATGGAGGATTTTTCCTCCAAAACCGACCCGATCCGAATCCAAAGAAACTCGACTTTTTTTAGGCTGAGTTGAGGATTTGATTTATAAAACTCGACCCATCCAAAAATATATTAAAAAATACATTATTAGGAATATATCTCATAACCTTTATATTTATTTTAACCAATTGAGTAATTTTGTTAAATTTATGTTAAAATATATTTATATTTAAACTATTTTCAATAAAATTTTATATTTAATTTGTGAATTTTTTTTCTTTAATTTATCAATTTTCTTTGTTTAATAAAAAATTATTGAAATTATAGGTCGAATTTAGATTGAATCTACCTTAATTTGGGTCTAATTTAATTTGGGTCTAATTAAAAAATAGATGACTTGTCTAGATTCAACTTGAATTTGGCCCAATCCGTAGGATGCACAAGTATAGGAAATTCCCAATTCAAGTTTAACTGATTTTTTTTTTTTAATTAGATATTGATTTAATTTAAATTTATAATCTTAAAATTCCCACTAATATAATATCATTATTGTCAAAATAATTCAATTTTTTTTCCAAACACACTGGCTTAAAATATTTGAATAGTTTCTGTTTCTTTGTTTCTCTGTTATTTTAAGCCTGTAGTTTTTAGACTAACTTTCTAACATATACCACATAATAATAAATTTGAAACTTTAATAAAAGGATGTTTGATAATTCAAATGCTAAATAATGAATTTTGTTTAAAGCGAGATTTTGTGAAATAAATTATAAGTAGTAATTTCATAAAAAATCTAATTTTACCCTCAAAACCCATTCATTTTTATCACTATCAAACATTTAATTAATAAAAAAAATTCTATTATTTTAAAAAAATCCACTCACTATAGTAAATTGATATTTTGAATTCTTAAATTGAAAATCCAAACACCTACTTAATAAACTCACTTGCTGATACAATATGACTAGAAAAAAAAAAGATACGCATAATAATAGACTACTATAATAAAATAGTAAATATCAAACTTTTATATTTTACAATGATATAGCTCAATCTGCCTATAAATGACCCGCTGACCAATGGCAATGCTCAAATCTCAATCCTCAGTATGTTCAATATAACCACTCTCAATTGCCTTTATAATCTTTGTTGGTATCACTATCAAACCTCCCATATTAACACTGCCAATCTTTGGTGTCCTTATTTCTTGAGCCACCTCTTTTGTGATTTCATAATTGAGATCTCTAGTATTTTTGCTCTGTGATTGCACAGTACAAATGAAGGTAGAAGCTGCAATTATAACATTTATAGCTAATAAACTTTCCAAATTTACAAGCATAACATTTTTAGTAATAATTATAATTTATACCAAAATGACATGTAGTAAAATTAAGCGGGTGTTCATGTTTTTCCCCAGTACAAATAGTCAGCAAAAATTGGCATTTTGATGTATGAAGGATGAATTCATTACACTTTGAAATAATATTTGGTTCTATCAATCGTGAAATAGAGATATGTATATATATAGTTAAAAAAACAAAAATTTGTGCACCCTAAATTTTTTAAACTGTCTAATTCAGTGCATTACTTTTTTATTTTTATATTTATTAAATATCATAATTTTTATTTTTTGTCTATTAAACAGACCTTATTAATATCAATGAGCACATAAAAAATACATTATAAGAAAAAATAAATATTATATAAAAATGATATTGTCATTTGTGATAAAAAAAAAAAAAATTAAATTTAAAATCCTAACTTTGTATTACTCAATCGATTAGGATATAAGATAGAATATAAATAATACTCTTTTTGTCTTAAATTGATATTTCATTTTACTTTTATATATATATTAAGAAAATTAATTAATATCATATAAATTTTGTAAAAATATTCTTACTTATTAATAATAATATATTAATTAATTTTATACATTTTGTTCATTATATATAGATTAATTATTTAACTAATTAATACCACTAATAAAGGTAATATCGAGATTTCTTTATCAACTAACTTCTAAAAATAAGAAGTGAGGGATAAGGATGAAAGGATGGTCAGATTCAAATGGGTTTGGATTACTCCAGCAAAAAAAATATTTCATTAATTTATAGAAAATTTTATACTTGATTCATCTAAATTTATTTTTTAAACAGTTTCAGTCTATTCAAAAATTATTTTTTTGAAAATTTTTATATATATATAAAAAATTTTAATTTTCGATCTATACAGAATTAATTTTTTGATTTCGTCGTTGTTTTGAAAAGAATAAAAACAAAAAAACAAAATTATCAATTTGAGGCAGAGGGAATATGTTATTATTTAATTTTATATTAACAATTGTATTTTTCACATTCAAATTGTTTGCTAAAAATTTGTTTAATAAATATGAAATTAAAAATTAAAGTGTTTAATAGACTTTAATAGAAATTCATGGAGTCGTACATGTTAGGAAAAATATCCCACATCGAATATTGATAAAATAAATAAAGAATTTATAATTGAGTAAGTGTTGGACTTAGCACAAGCCAATTGATTTTGTGCAAGTGGGTTTCAGTACTTACTCATTTATAATTCCACTTATGTATGGACCCATGAACTTTAATATGGTATCAGAGCTTAATATCCAAACGGGTTAAATCCTGGGATCCATGTTCGAGCCCCATTATAGTTGTTGAACTGATGATGATGTCAATCTGAGTCGAAACTGAAGAAGAGATATCAGCCAGTCCATTTGTGAGCAAGTGTCAACCGGCTTGTTGATGTAAGGTCATGAGCTAAAACCCGGTTGCATTTGAGGGGGTGTGTTGGGAAAAATATCTCACATTGAATATTGATAAAATAAATAAAGATTTATAAGTGAGTGGATGTTGGACTTAGCATAAGCCAATTGATTTTGTGCAAGTGGATTTCAATACTTGCCCATTTATAAATCTACTTATATATAGGCTCATGAACTTTAATAATACAGGGACGAAGTTAAGATTTATAGACTGAGAGGATCAACATTAAACTTAAATTATTATTTCATAACTTTGAATATTATATTTTTATATTAAATCCTCACTAAAATTATAAGTACAGCGAGAGAGAGAGAGCATAATAATTCATAAAATTTTGACTTGCTTTGCAACAATAACCTACAAAGTTGAGTTAATATAACAAGAATAAGGACATAAAAAAATTTCAATCATTTCTTCAAAGTTTTCAAAATTTATCAACCAATAAAATTATAATTTCACACTATTGATAGGAAAATAACAGAAATACTTACCTAAAAAGAGATGTCACAAATATCTTCCAAATAATAAAAAATTTTGTTCTTTCTCTCCTGCAAGCAAAATCAATATACGAGAAAATAAAATTTTATTATTATAAAAAGACACAAGTGACATATATGAAATAAAATCATCACCTTCTTAATAAATAAACAATTGGTTCCATAATAAAAATAGCAACTTCTTGATTGTAGCAACTTGACTTGCTTTTTTTTTTTTTTTTTCACAATTAGTTATTATCAATGGATTAAGAATTATTATAAATGCAGTTGGAAAAAAGTTTGGAAATCATGATTAGCTGAAGTGTAAAATGCATCTTATAAAATTGTCTGTAGTTATAAACAAAATAGAGAACCAAAGCAATTAATTATATTTGTCACTGTCATTTTCTGTATCAAAAACAATAAACTTCCTGTCAATATATTTTTGAACTTATGAGTTAATCAAAATTCATTATAACGACCAGTAGGAAAATTTAAAAACTTATCAAACTTTCACAAATTATTACTATTATTTTATTTGGATTTAATATTTCAATTCACATATATCAAATCCAATAAATATCAATACTAAATTCATTTAATATAAAAAAAAATCAAAACTTATTTTTTAGTTAACATTTCTATAAAAGGAAATTATCATCTCGTCATTCAACAATATTCATATATACATATATAATTTAAAAATAATTGTTATACCATATATAAAAATCTACTTATCTTTGATGTTTTTAAATCTAAAGAGCAATTTCGTTCTAACAATAATATAATAAATTGTAAATCTTTAACTTAAACTTCAAAATAAAAGTTTCAACTAAAATAAAGATTAATCTTATCCAAAACACTATAATGAGATTATAACTCTAATTGATTGAAAAACTAAAAGAAACTGAATGTCAAGTATTTTTTATTTTATATTTAATGTTAAATTTTTTTATCGGGATCCTTGACCTTAGACGAGTATAACGAATAATTTATCTCTATTTTGTTTATCATGAAATAGATCGAAAGACTTAGTCGGTAATCTATAAACACCCTCCTGACTAACTCGTGAGTAGCATCCAACTATTGAACGGCACAACGTAGCGTCAATAACATATTATCTTGATGATCTTTTTCTTTTCTTTCTTTTTTTTTCTTTTATCCAGATTGTTATATTTATACTTGGGTAAATTGGGTTTTGGATTTTATATATTAAAATAATTTTTTGATGTTGGATTGGACATGAACATGATGTGAGGGAATTAAAATAACAAAATTTATATTATAAAATAAAAAATTAAAATATTTGAATAACATTAGCCTCTTTTGAGACCAGGGCTTCTCCGTCCTTGGTGTCATATGACTTTTTGATAAAAATTAAGGGTTGAAATTACGTATTTAGCCAAAAGTCTGTGGCGAGTGATTTTATATATCCTTTGAAAATTCTATTAATTAATTGGTTACCTGCAACTTCAGGGACTTGAAAATCTACTTGTTCATGACATTCTGTAGCACTTATTATTGTAGGGACAAAGTCTTCCGTAACAAACGGCTTAAACCAGGTTGATGTTGACGTTGGGAACATGATGTCCTTGCATTCACAGGCTTGATCTTCTTTTTCAGTTGTACATTTAAATAACGACCAAACTAGCCTCTTTAGTATTTGCTAGCTGGAACAATTGACCGTCTCAATGTTTAGATTTTTAATTAAGGATTCAAAATTTACTAATTAGAGTGAAATATTAAGTTTTTAATTTAAAATATTTTATTTGAAAATCTGATAATAAAATAAATAATATGTTTTGAATTTAATTGAATTTTTATAAATATTAAAATTCAATTTGTTTCAAAGAGTAATTTTGATAAAAATATTTTTAGATTTAATTATTTTTTATTACCCACAACCACTTATTTATTAAATGTTTGCAAACATCCGTGGCTCCAATTCTTAATCCGCATTGGGTTGAGGAGATTTGAGCGACAATTTTGAAAGGCAGATTATATTGAGTGGTTATTTTGACTAAATACTACTAATTATCGATTGTTAATATACGCATCGTCGATTGAAAAAATTTATATTATTTGATTGGATAACTAAAAATTTCGATTATGACAAAAAAAAATTTTAATTGATAAATCTCATGAGTCGCTATAAACTGCTTATAACGATTAGCGATTTGATAATCGCATTTTTACACCAATCGCATATTTAACAATCGCTTTATCAAACATTCCCAAAGAAATATACGATAGAATAAATTGGAAAAGAGTTATGAAGATTTATGATAATATCTTATTTATCTATGAAAGGATATTGAAGAAATTTTGCTAATTTATTAGCTATTTCACTCCTTTTACTGTTCGAAGGACCCTTAATTACTATGATCATGGGCACCTTTGACTGTTCTTGATTACTCTTTGATGATTCCATTTCTTTATCTTACTGTCATCAAAGACTAAATTATAATTAATTTAGTTATATATATATGACTCACTTCCATTTCTAAATTTGCAAGTGATTCCAATACTTTTAATTAAATTTTATATTTGGCTAATATTTTTATCCTTTGATTTTTTCTGGATTAATTGTAGCTAGGATTATGATTTAGATGGGATGAATATAATATAATTTAGAAATTTTATAAATATTAGAAGACCTCATTTAAAATTATTTAGAAGAAAAATAAAAAATTATATAGTTTATTTCAATTAATTTTAAAATTAATGTTGAGATGAGTTGAATTGAGCAATTACAACGAATATTATATTCCTAGCTTTGGCCTTGCTTTCCTAGAAAATAATAGATTACCCATAATAAGTGTACAAATCTCCAACTTGCAGCAAAGAACTTTAGTTCTTAATATTTAAATGCTACTGAAAATGATTCTTAAAAATTATTAAATAGTTTCTAAAATTATATTTTCTTTATCTCATAATAAACATTTTAATTTCTTTTTATATATATTTTAATTTAATTATTTTATTTTCTAATCCAAACTATATTTTTTTTATTTTAAAATTATAATAATACTCTCATTAAAATATATTTTTAAATATAAATAATAATTAAGAGATATAAAATATGTGATAATTATAAATGTAACAGGAGATTAAAATAATTAATGAATTATAAATATTAAAATAGAAAAAAAATTAATAATTATATATTTTAAAATTAAAATATTTATTGTGGGATGATCGAAATATTTTTTTTATAAATTATAAAGAAAAATTAGTTAATTATTTAATATTTATGTAACACAAGTCCATCTCTAACATAGAATCGAGATTCATTATACTTAAAGCTTAGTTCGATTTCATATTTTAGTGACTATGAGGTACATTGTATTTTAATACATAAGGTTCGTTGAATAATTTTTTGTAAAAATTTATGAAAATATAAATAGAAATAAATACTATTAATTCTTTAGTAGAATACTAATGAATAATTCTTAAGGTATTAATTAATCTTATTTTTTTTTATCATAAAAATAGCTGAAAGTCGCATAGGTCACTGTTGTATAAATTGCATAAGATAATTCGTTATTCTTTCTTCAGTTTTTTTTTTATAAGTGAATACAATTTATTGTGTAATATTATAAATATATTTTATTTATTTTTTATGTGTAATAAAATTATTACAATACCCATAAAATTTAATCACTTTACTATTTTCATAATTCAAGCTTTGATTATAATTAGTTTATTTAACATGAAAATTCTGTTGCATGCCACTAACGGTCATATTATAGAGATTTTTATAAAAATATCGAAAAATAAGAAAAAAATTTATTTTTACTATTGTAAAAATATTAAACATATATTAAAATATATACTAAAAAACCATAAAAATTAAAAAATCTTATATTTGTGTAATTTTTACAATATAAAACCAATGAAGCCCACTTATTATGCGGCCTAAGGCCTATTTAGTTTAGTTTTTTAATTTTTCTGGAAGAGAGAGAAAAACGATTGGTTTTTAATTGAGATTGGAAAAAAAAATTGCAGTAAATAATTAACTTAAATTAAAGTAAAAACTTTTTATCTAAGGAAAATAAAATTTAATACTCAAATATTACCATTTGACGTTTAGATCATTTAAAACTTATTTATTTTTTCCCCCTGAATTCTTTCTAATTCTTTTTTTTTTTTATGAATTTTTGTGAATGAGATGCTTAAAAAAATTAATGCAATGAAACATATTTATAAATTCAATTCTTATAAATAATAATTTGCGCTTCACAATTTATTATTAAAAAATATTTTTGATTATTTTTCATGCATAAGAAAAAATAATAATATATAAATATTATTATAAAATAAAATATAATATAAAATTATTGTATAGTTTTCTATAAATGATAACACTTATTATAATAAATTTTTAAATCGATTTTTTCTTTAATAATTTTTTCTTTATAAATTCATATAAAAACTTAAATTATCAATCATTAAATGACAGAAAAAATAATGAGAGAATATAATAAAATAAAAATAATTAAGTTTGTAATTAAAATTTCAAGTTAGACTTTTCTTTTCTTTTAAATATCCCTTATTTATTATTTGGTCATGTGAACCTAAGATTCTACAGAAAAGCAAAGAGAGGTTAAACAAGTAGACAAGAGTTTGATAGAAAATAGAGGCAACCCTCCTCAAATTGAGATAGGGAGATGTCAAGAACAAGTAGACAAATAAAAACAAGTGGAAAGATAGGTTTATATCATGCTTAACATTGAAAAATCAATTAATAGAAAGGGACCCTATGCCCTTCTAAAATAATAATAATAATATATGCCCATAGCTTAAGCAAAAGCACAAAAACATATATACTTTTCCCTGATATTATTGTTGACTCGCTTGGACTCATTTTTAATATGTATATTTTTTTTGAATGTAATCCCACTTGTTCTTGTTTTACAAAAAAAAAAGAAGCACAAAAACATATAATTTAATTAGAAATATATATACCACAAATAATAAATTTAGGTTCGAATATAAAACTTTGAATTGTTGCCCTTCTTGTCTTTCAACTTGTTCAAAATTCACTATAAAATAATTTTAATACTATTAACATTAATTTTTTTAAGGATATCTAAAGCTATATAATTAGGATTAGAATAATTTTTTAATAATAAATTATGGTACTGTAAGATAAATCCAAAAAAATCTGAGCTAATAATTTATCATTCTCACATTAAGATATGAACTATTTTAAATATAACAATCTGAAAGTGGGCGCCATAGTTGAAATATAAATAATAAATTTATCAATTCTAATTATCCTAAATACACCTATATATATATATATATATATATATATATATATATATATATATATATATATATATAATTTTTTGAATTAATTTAATTTTTTAAAAAGCAGAAAAAAATTTAGATTAATTTGTTTATAATTTCAATAATTATGGCCCAAATTCATCCAACCACAATAACATTAAAAATAATGCAAATCCAAACTTTCAACTCTATGCCACCAAATAAAAACTTTCTATGCATTCTTTTTCCTTTCTAAAAAGGTAATATCACAAACTAATTTTCATCCAATATAAAAGAAAATCCTACTATAATTTATATCCACATGATAAATTCTAAATAAATTTTTAATTCTAAATTAGTAGATGTTGTTAGGGAGCTACCTGAACCACCCCGCAAAAAAAATATCTTATTATTTTATAGAAAATTTATCATTTAATGCACTCAAACTTAATTTTTATATAGCCTAATTGATTACGAGAGTGTAGTGGTCCAATGAAATTTTTTACTTAGATCTGCAAAACCCAACTTAAATTTAACTATATATTTATTTTACACTTACATAAAAAGTTTTAATGTGGATCCATCCAAGATTAATTTCTCCCTGGATATTGTTAGGGTGGCCATGAAAAAAAAATGCATGCCAGCATAAGGATATCGAACAAAATGCTAAAATTAAAAAAAAAAAAAAAAAAAAAAAAAAAAAAAAAAAAAAAAAAGAAAAAAAAAAAA
>CANXYC010609154.1:0-25302 GCA_948193065.1 Aleurites moluccanus | reverse complement strand
CTTTAGAGCTCCGCATTGTTATTTTCAATGTCAGGTTTTATTGTTCAGTGGTAAGTCAGGCTTACTACGGGTTCCGGAAGCTTTATGCTTTCCCGTTCCCTAGTGCCGGTCACGTGCCCAATTGGGGTCGGGTCGTGACATATGGGAAGTGGTATTGCAAGCCGGCAATGCGAAGTGGCATTTGCGAGCTGACTTATGCGAGGTGGTATTGTCAGAGCGGATTGGCGAGGCGAGCTGGTGAAGCGGAATTGAGAGGCAGTAGCCTATTTAACCAGATACCCAGTAGCTTTTCTTTCACGATTTTCTTCTGCTTTTCTTTCACGATTTTCTTCTTTTTTTCTTCTCAAATTTGTTCCATTTATTTTCTAATGTATTAATACTCATAATTAATCCATTAAATCACTAAATTATCACATTCTAAGGCATCGACCTTCATTTTCAAAGCAGATTTTTCAAGAAAACAGTTTTTGGAGAAATAAGGTAATTTCTCTTCAAATGTCATTCTCTCTTTAGATTAATAAATTCTGATAGTTAGGATAGTTAATTATGGATATATAGGACTTATTACAAGCATTTAAGGTTATTAATTGTAATTAATATAGGAGAGACTATAATTTATGGATTATCATGAATAGTGGCGTGAACAGTAAATTCATAATTAATTTCAGATTTTCTTTAAGAGATGAATTAAATTGATGTTGAGAATCAAAAATAGAAACTATAAGATGGTTAAAATTATAAAGAACTTTATTATGTATTATTAATTGAGGAAACCCTAATTGTGAGAATTTGGAAAAACTTTCATAGGAGAAGAGAACTCAAGGTATTAGAGGAGATTGTTGTTTGAGCAAGCTATTAAGGGAAATTCAAGGATAAATTTGTGTAGAGGTAAGTATAAACATTGCATATACATATTGCTTCTTTGAAATTGAATGATTCAACGTATCCTAATATTTTGCTTATATGATCCTCTTATTTCAAAATAATGCATTATGCACCTATTAATTGAAATCCCTATGATGTTCTCCAACAAATAATGATTTGTTCCATGTGATTACATTATATGATTGTAGATAACTTGGTCATTCTTCCTTGGACCAAGTTCATATGAAACCTATTTGTTAAATTGAAGAAAATTCATGTTTATATATTAATGGTCTTGTGACCAATATTATTCTTATGGAATCCAAATTATATGACCCTGACATGTTATGTATAAAACACTCTTCCTAATGAGAGTAAAGTCATTGGTCCATTGTGCACTTTGGAAATCCAGCTGATAGGGTTTTTGGTATTAGTGTTCCACCTAGAGGGGACCATGAGCTCTAGGCGTATGCTTGGCCAAGCATATGTTTGCGATAAGGTAGCAAGGCTACTGATGCGCCCTGTTGTGATAAGGTAGCAAGGCTACTGATGCATCCTGTTGTTCTATCATATGATTTGACAGTGTTGTTTGATTGTGAGCACTTATATTCTTGTAAGCTTAACCTTATGATATTTCCATATTCATGTTCTTTGACTTGATCTATACCATGCATGTTTATATCTTACTGAGTTGAAGGCTCACTCCTCTTCTGTGGATTTCTGGTGATAGTGTAGCTCGTCAGGGAACTAATATAGAGGACAGAGCTTCTTGACTCATTCCTCCAAGAAGTCTCCATTGTAATTATTTTGATTTATATATATCCATTGAATTGTATTATGGCATTGTATGTATGAGGAGTATACTCTAGAGCTCCATAATTAGATGTTGAGGATGATAATATTTTGATGTCTAAATTGTTATAATTGGGCTACTTTTGTTCCTTAGTGATGTGAGAAGTATCTTTTGATCGGTAAGGAACAATAGGAAATTCCTTAATGATAAACATATATATGTATGAATGGTGATTACATGAATCTTAGAGATGAATATTTTAATGATAATCATATATGATGTAAATATGAAATGTGTATGAGATCCAGGATATGAGGGTTCTATGGGTTTATGGTGGCTTTAAACCTATCCTTGCTCTAGGACCGTCGCATCATTGGAGTTGAGGTGTGACATGAATAGAAATGGGATCATGTGACAATGGATTTGCAGTGGGATTACCGAGAACTCAACGTGGATATGATTTCATATGAGTGATTGTAGATCGGCTAACCAAGTCAGCTCATTTTCTTGAAGTCAAGACAACCTACTCAACTGCCTAGTATAAACAATTATATGTTGATAAGATAGTCAGACTGTATGGAGTACCATTGGCTATCATATTGGATCGAGGAACTCAATTCACTTCGTGATTTTAGTATAAATTTTAAAAAGCATTGGATACTCAACTGCATTTCAGCATGACTTTTTATCCGTAGATTGATGGACAAACTGAGCGTACCATTCAGACACTAAAGGACATGCTAAGACTATGTGTCCTTGATTTTGGAGGTAATTGGGATCAACATTTACCATTGATTAAATTTGCTTACAACAACAATTATCATTCCTCTATCGGCATGGCACAGTACGAGGCATTATATGGTAGAAAATACAGATCACTAGTTTGTTAGATTGAGCCAAGAAAAAAATAGTTGGAAGGGCCAGAATTGATTAAGGAAACTATGGAAAAAGTTCTCATTATCAAAGAAAGAATGAAAACAACATTTAGCTGACAAAAAAGTTACACAGATTCGAAGCACAAAGATATTCAATTTACAGTGTGTGATCATATATTTCTCAAAATCTCATCAATGAAGGAAGTGATGTGATTCAGTAAAAGGGAAAGCTATCACCACATTACATTGGGCCATTTGAGATTTTGGATAAAGTCAACAATGTTTCTTACAAACTGGCACTTCCATCGCAACTCAGTCATGTGTATCTAGTCTTCCATATATCTATGCTTTACAAATATGTTCCAGATCCATTGCCTGTGCTTCAACCACAGACTATTGAAGTAGATGAAGACCTAACTTATGAAGAGATGCCAATCAAAATAATGGATCGACAGGTTAGGTAGCTTCAAAATAAGACGATACCGATGGTTAAAATTCTATGGAGGAATCATTTGGTCGAAGAATGTACATGAGAAAGCGAACATGATATGCAGACTCGATATCCCCAGCTGTTTTACGAATAAAGTATGTTAGTTAAAAATTCGAGGACGAATTTTATTGAAAGGGATAGAGTGTAACACCCCGAATTTTTTTGTATTCACAAATAAAATCCTATAATTAATATAGTTGACTTTATAGTCTTTAATTAGATAATTAGACGTAAAATAATAATCTAGTATCCAAAGTAGACAGTTAGAGATAAAATAATAGTTTAGTACCTGAATTTCAAATTTTATACCTAAAGTACTTAATTTAACATAAAATTTTATCAAATTAATTATGAGACTTAAAATTTATATGACAAATAAATTATGAAAAATAGTAGTATTTAAAATGAATTTTGGGATTAAAGTATAAATATTAAAACTTTTGGGGCAAATTTATAAATAAAAAAAGTTGAGGGTCTAAATAATAAATATGAAAAATTCAAAAATATCTTAAATTTTTTAGAGAATTCCATTTCGGCCCAATTTTTCTCTTCTTCTTCTTCTTGTGGCCAAACCACCCTTTAGCTTCTTCTTCATTTTTCTTCTTCTTCTTCTAAATTTCTTCCATCCAAATCACATCCAACCTAAACCTAATTAATTTTATCCCTTAAATTAAGCCTAAACATTTATAAATTACAAGAATTCTCACAAAAAATCTAAGGAAAAACTAGAATTTTCAAAGGAGAACTATGTTGGAAAATTAAAGATATTGAGGTAAATGATTTATTTCTTATTTCTATTCATCAAATATGATTAGTATCATTAATATAGATGATTAATTGTAGAAGTAGAAGCATATATTAGATTATAGATTGAATTAGGTTTGAAATAGGATTATGTGAAAAATTAAATTTCCATATAAGTAAGTTTAATTCATATTGAGTTTAGAATTGAATTATTTGTGATACTTTAAATCTAAAACATATGAAATTTTCATTGTAGAAGTAAGAAAATAAAGAAAAGATGGTGGAAGTGATGATGAAGAACAATTAATCTTAAAGTGAATTTTGATGTTTTAAGGTTATTTTACTCCAAATAAACCTTGAGATGAGTTATAAATATAATATTATGCCCAATTGAATCCTTGGTTGGAACAAAAAAATCCCTCCCCCAATTTCCCAAGTTATGGCCGAATGGACCTTATTGATTTCCCTTTGAAAATTTGTCAAATTCTTGCTTAATTTTACCTTGTTTTATATACTATTTGCATAACTTTGATACTTAAAAAAATACTATTTGTGTTGAATTGTTGTTGATTGATCAAATTGGTTATAAAAATTAACCTAAACCTTTGTTAATTTGCTTGGAAATTCATGCCTACAAAGTGTTTGTTAAAATGTCTCAAAGAAACTAAATTATAATCCACCAAGTGTTTAATCTATAAATTTGTATCATTTGACATATGAGCCCCAAAGAAATTTAAACCTAATTTGATCCATGACCTTTGATTTTATTTCATATGAAAATTCATATTTGGTAATATATTTATTTGATATTGTTAGCCTTTAATGTGATTTAAATTATCCATTGAAATGTTGATTGATTCGTTATAATTTTTCATATTTTATTGTCACCTTATATGAGCCTAATAATATTTGACCCTCATTATACATTATACCTAATAACATGACAAAACTACCTTTAGATGGGGTAGTGGGTGAGAACTATCAGCAATGTGCATATTGAATAAATTTTTAACCTTAGTTAGGAAGGGATAAATCCTAACCATAAGATTTGATCAGCTTTATGTCATTACACGAGTTTAAACTATTTAAAATGTAGCTAATGAGATATATGAGTTCGAGACCCTATATCTATTATGTTTTATCTCTTAATCAGTAAGTCTATTCTTTGATCTATGTGACTTTATTTTCCTTAACTGGTCTCTTATTACTTATTACCTTATGTGTAAGAATTTAGTGGATTATTTTATCTTTACCTAACCTTAATGCATAATAGTATATTTATAGCTTACTAAGTTATAAAACTCACCTTTTTAGTGGTTTAATATTTTTAGATCAGGAGTAGTCGATAGCGGTTCATGAGACTTCCTTCTTCCGGAAAGGAATCAAATTTCTTTGACCATATAATTATTCCAACGTTTTTATTTTATGATCATTAGTAGCTCCACGGTTAAACTAGATTAGTTAGTAATTTATGTGTATATTATATAGATCAATATTATAAATTAATTAATTAACAAGTTATGAATTTTATAATTAAATGTTTGATGTTGGATTGTAATATGAAGAACTTGTGTTGAATTTGAGTTGGAATTAACGTATGAGAATTGGTAGTTGATGAGTTCATAGTAGAGATTTTACGGGTGGTGTTAGTATAGATAGGTTCTACACCCTAAAACCATCATATTCTAGTTTTTGGGACGTGACACTCAATAATATAGCTAATTAATATCTCTCTGTATAATAATATTTATAGAGAAATCCTAATTTTTTTTCCAGTTTAATTAATATTTGGACTAAATTTAAAAAAAAAAGGTACATCACTTATTTAACATTAATTTGTTGTAATTTATCTATCTATTTTATACTTTCTGGCTCATAACTATATAGTGGATATTTATTGAAAGAGTGCCTCTTTGTTTAAGATATATTTGGTGACAGAGAAAATGTGATGTTTCCTACTTTTTAATTGTTTGTAGAAATGGGTTCACTATTTCAATTCGTGCAAGCGGAATTGCATTCCAATAAATGCTCACAGCAAAAGTTCTGTTAAGAAAGTTAAATTTCTCATCTTTATGGTAAAATTAGTAACTAGTTTGAGCCTAGGCGCGAGAACTTGTATTGACCCTAAAATTGTTCTGTCCTTTGCCATTGAATTTGGGTCCAAATATTTGTTTGACTATATGTTTATGTCTTCAAATTTAATTTATTTCTTTATCTAATTTGCTTTAGTAGTTCTCTTATGCCAAAAGCTTCTTGAAATTGTGGAGTTTAAATTGAAGGAGGTGATTTCAAGGGAGCCAACTCTTCTTGTTATGGTGGTTGGTGTTCCAAATGTTGGGAAATCAGCTTCGATAAATTCTATCCATCAAATAGCATATTCTCGCTTCCCTGGTAGGATGTTACTATATTTAGTAATTGTAAGATAAGATGCCTTTAGAAAATGAAGCATAATCTTGCATGGCAACTCAATTATGATGTATTTATAATAGAGAAACAGGATTAAAGCTTGCTCTTGCGGGTTTGAATTCTTCTTTTTTCTAATTTCTCATGTAGTCTATTTGATAATCATGTTTAATTTTATGAGAGTGAAAACCATTAGTGGATAGCTATTACGTCTCAACTTTAGAACATAACGGTCCTAGGATACAGGAATAGTATAAGGCTACCGACATCCTATAATCTTTCTATAACCTGTAAACATCACCTGTTATAATATATTTATATCCATTTAATCAGTCTATCCGTCATCATTTATGATCATATCTGATTATCCCAATAGTTTATATATCCATGGAGTATCTAAAATTTACACAAAGAATATATACAAGTACAATATTTACATTATAACAATATAGTTGGATGTACTGATGGAGAGATCCTGGACCAGTTCTATTCCTGACCTGAAAAGATTAAACTACTAAAAGAGTGAGTATTTTCATACTCAGTAAGTCAATATATATATATTATCACACACAGGTTAGGTAGGTAACAACAAATGAACAATATTAATAATTAGCTCATGGGTAGCATACCAGAGGACCAAATTAAGGGAAATGACTTATGGACATCAAATATAAATGTATAGGTGCTGGGAGAAATAATAACCATATATATATAACAGATACTGGGCCATGAAACTTATATCATTTACTTTATAACATGTAAATAGCATAAGGTGGATCAAACCCTCTTACTAGGACTGTAACTCTTCCCAGCTAGGGTATCATTGAAATTTCATTGTGCACAATACTGATAGAATTTACCCATTACCCCATCAGTAAGGAAGCTTTGTCATATAAACACAAAAATGGGCTAAAGATAGCAAATAAGATATCAAATACGTAAAATATCAACAAGGTTCAGTTTTCTCTAATTTTAGCTCAATTGAGCTGTTTTAGCGAGTAAACATATATAGGATCAATATCCTTAACAAAGGAACATTATAATATAGGCAAAATGCCATAAAATTAATTTAGAATACAAGTTCAAAATATATCAAGAAGGCATATTTACACCAGCGACAAAGAAAGTCACCCACGTCAGCAAATTTGATTGCAAATGGTTTCTTAAGGATATTTACAATGGTCATTTCATCGAGCACTTAGTGTGCACCACTTTAGGACCAAATAAATATAGTTTTGGGACACATTGATCAAAATCCAAAGTTCACAATTGAAACCTCAATGGCAACAAACATAAAGGCATTCTCAAACATGTTTTATATACATCAATAAACAACATTATCAAAACTTGAATTTAAGGAAAATTCAAAGAAATGAAAAAGGAAAAAAAAGTTATAGGTATCATATTTAATTCAAATTGATCAAATAAATATTTAAACATGCATAATAATATATATATGACTCACAAAAATTGACAGTTCGAGCTGTTTAAGCGATAAAATGCCAATTTTCCTATAACAGGAAAAAACAGTATTCCTCGATTTTCTTTGATTCTACAATCAATTTTACTACATATTTAGCTTTAAATAGAGGCTAACTAATATATTTAAATATTAATTAGAATTATGAAATACTATACAGAAAATCTATTTCAAACAAAAACCTAATTTTAGGTTTTTCTTGAATTCAATCCAGTTTTGAAATCTATTAATCTAATCGTGCTTCTAATCATTTATATAGCTTAAATGAATCAAAAGAATGAATAAAACATCAATTATACCTGAAAATAAAGAGTGGTTGAAATCTAGGTTTGGTAGTTCTTCAATTTCTAACTTGAATTTCTTAGAAATTTCGATGGAAACTTGTTTAATCGTAAGTTTAATAGAGTTTTTCTATTGATTTCACTTGAAGTTTGGAAGAAATTGGTGGGGTTTTGGAGGAGGAGTGGTTCGGCCAACCAACAATGGGAGAAGAGAGAAAATTTTCTGATTTTTGAAGAATTAGATAGGTTATTTATATTAATTAACTTTCAGTTAATTCGATTTTCCCCCGACACTTCTCGTATTCGCATCTTTAACCCTAAACTTTTAACTATTTATCTTTTTGTCCCATTTCAATTATGAAACAATATTTCTTATATTTCTCCAACTTATGAATCTAATGGTGATATTAAAAATTCACAATTCCGAACCCGTTCGTTAATTGGAACGTCGACGTGCTTACCTATCTACCAAGTCGGTTTTTAGCGATTTGTCAAATTGCCAAACGTGATGTTCTAACATCTAAATCAACTTTATTTATACTTAAGTAACATATATTTAAAGTCATATGGATGAAATTTGAGGGTGTTACAATAGCATTATGCACTCTAAAATTTTTGATATTTTTAATCTGGTTAGGCTCTATTTGCGATTTGGAAAAATGAAATTACGTGGGAAATTATTCTTGTTAGCTTACATACTCTAACTACAAGATGGTTTTATTGTTTAGCGCCCTTATTGGTTGTGTTGTGCCCACCAAAAGTTTTTCTAGAGGGTGTTTTGAAAAGTGCTTTATGTTTATTATAAATTGAGAGAAAGGGAATTAGACTTTTAACAATTGGTGCCTAGAAAACTGTTAGGAGGAAATGGGCCGATGGGTGAGTGATCATGGTCCACAACTATAGTTGGTCATAATTAAACCAAATTACAAATTCATTTTTTATAGACATACAATTGCAATTGGTCAAATATTGCAAACAAAATAACCTGACACTTTGTCTTAGGACCTGTAACATGATCGAAATTTGCACACACTTTTTTCACCCTCGCCACAAATGAATTTTATTTTGTAATTTTGATGTATTTGTTGGACAGTTTTTATAGTCTCACAGTTCAGTGAACATAGATGTGAAAGCTCATATGATCCAAATGTCTTGAAAGAATGGAATGCCCACCAAACATGCATTTGTATCCATATGTTTATAGCCTTTGACTGTGGCTTGAAACATTCATTTGAAAGTTCAAAGTGCCCTTTATGTTATGAGACTTTCTAGATCTTCGGATTCATATGGAAAATTATTTTCTTGGTTTGTTTGCCCCATCTTTCTTTCTTTTCCCATTATTTTATCAAATTTTTTCCCCATTTATGTTCTTGGGATGCCATTGTGCTTTAATTACTCTATTTAGCTTATCATATTGTTCATAAAATTTTTAGTAGTTTTCATGAAATCCAAGTGGTTATTAATCATATAGCTCATATACCTGATTACAATTTCCCCCCTTTTTCCTTTATTTATTTGCTAAAGCAAACAAGTCCATATGCTACTTAATGAATATTGTCATGGTCTGTTGTACTTTTAACTAAATAAAAACTATATTTTTCAATGCATATGCAGGATCCGTGAAGGATTTTGTTGTAGGGGAAGAGCGCATTGCTTAATACTTGTTGGCTGTTTTAAGTACTCGAGGCACTCCTTTTCACTGAAGACATAGGAATAACATAAAAATGGAAGGGATTCGATATGACTCTCAAGACAAACACAAATATAATATGAGAGATCTTTGGCCAAAGAGGAAGCAGCCTCCAAAAATGTCTGATGTGCTATTTGTTGAGGTGATAATATCCCTTTTACTCAAGCTTTCGCTTGTAACATTGAATGACTAATACAATAATGAAAAATAACTCATGTTTTTGGTTGATCATTCAAATTTTGTGCAGTCCCTACAAGTTGTTTTATTGTCGCCACTGAATAATATCTAATGGCATATTATTGTCAAAATAATTTCACTCGAGAAGTTTAAGTATTAACCTATATATGAAATGATGTATCCTATTGGACAATTGTGCTTTATTTTTTGTAACACATAAGATTTCAATTTGCATGGATGCATGAGGTTATTGATGGTTCCATGGTTATAGATCGTATTGATTGATTGTTATAGATATTATTTATAGTGTGTTAGTTAATTTTAGGGTTGTTGTGGTGAGTGTTAGAATAGATTTGAGAAGTGATTGCCTTGAAGAATTGGAACCTATTATTTTTATAGGAGTGAACTATTCTCACGGCCGTTAATTTGAATTTTAATGTTTCACAGGTGTGAACTCTAATCACGACCATTACTTTGCTCTCTGTCTAAATACGATAAATTGGCCTTTTATTATTCACGGGCATGAATTTATCTTTCATGGGCATGAAATTTATTCTTTATGGGCGTGAATTCGTTCTTCAAGGGTGTGAGACTTCGGGCTCTATATATAGAAGTCATTGTCAGATTTTTAAAATCAAAAACCATTAAATTTCATTTATTCTTCTTCTTCTCATTTCTTCCCATTGCTCAATTAACCACCCCTATTACTCTTTAATCATCCAAATAGCCATTTTCTTCAAGGATTCTTCATGGGAAGCACATTGTAAGGCATCAAATCATTTCAAGGGCATTCTTTCTCAAAAATCTTTTTCTAGGGTTTTAAAGGTAAATCCTATATCTTGCTTTTATAGTTGTTTATGGGTTATGGTATTGTTAGATTAGTTATTATAAGCCTCTATTGTCATTGATTATGGTTGTTATGGGAGTTGTGAGATTTAATTGTTTTATGTAAATAGTATGGTGAATAGTAATTATTCATTTAATGGTTTAACTGGTATTCGAAACTAATTTATTGAGTACTAAAGGGTATAGAATCCTATAATTTCTTTGTGTTATGGTTTTGGGAAGGAAACCCTAATTGACCCATTTTTGGAAATTCGTTGTTTTAGGCTAGGTGAACCCAAGGACCTAAGGATTGCTGATTGTGGTGATAGTTGAGCTTATTTGCTTTGCATTGAGGTAAGTTATGGAATAATTTGTTCTTTATTATGAAATTCATATTTGCTAGTATTGATTCTTAAATGAAGTTTAGTCATTGTTCTTGGACTAAATTTCATACTGAATGTTATTATTTTGATATTGTAATATCATTAGGCCTTAGGCTATCATTGAAATGTATTCCCTTTGAAAGACCATTTGGGTCATATGCAATTATTGAAAACCTATTAAATATTGTTAATGATATTGAAAAGATGAGGTCTCTAGACCCATCCATTGTTCATTGTTTCGATTGTATGGCTATTTATGATCTAGAACGCCTTCCTAATAAGGGAGAAATCATTGGACTGTGTGCCCTAGTAACCTAGCTAATAAGGTCAAATTATATCAGTGGCTTTACCTAGGGGAGGCCTATCGGCCTTGGAACGTATGTTCTGATCAAGCATACGTATGGTTTGAGATCATAGTATCTAGATAGATGGATGGTATTGATTGATGGTTGTTCTATCATCACATTGATGGGTGCCATTTCTTTGTAGGCACACACACACACACACACACACACACACACACACACATATATCTGTCATTAAATGTATTCTTATTGTTCATAAACCATTGTTACCATTGTTATATGTATATATTGAATTCGATCTATTATTGATCAATCAACATGAAACCCTAAGTATTATTGTATCTCCATAACTTATTGAATTTTTGATTCGTTCTTTTTCTTTTATGGTGGATTTCATGTGCTAGAGAACCTGTTGACAGGATAGACAGAGCTTTTTGATTGTGTTCTCTCTAAAAAAAGCTAATGTATTGATTCGATAATCATTTGATGTTTTGTATTAGTTTGTAATACTAATCATAGTGGCTCAATAGGTTGAATTGTATTAGACTAAGCTTATTAGTAATCCTTGTTCCTTATTGATGATGGTATTTTGTCTTTTGATCGGTAAGGAACAAGTAATATTGTATTGATGGATTATCTATATATTGAAGTATGTTGCATGGTTATAGAATAATATTGATGATTGTTGATCCAAGTTTAGGTTCTACGGGTTTATGGTAGCCTTAAGCCTACCCTTGTCCTAGGACCATCACACTTTTGGTTTTGGGGTGTGACAAAGGTGGTATAAGAGCTATAGGTTTAATTTATAAATAGATAGATAGATGTGTATGTTCACTAGCTTAAGTGTTTAATTTATAAATAGATAGATAGATGTGTATGTTCACTAGCTTAAGTATGATTGAATAAGTAAACTACGGAGCATATGATTCATGTCTTGTCATTGTTTTGTATTCCTTTAGTATAGATCAAATAGTAATAGATGAAAGAATGGTCATCAATGGTAAGTAATAAGAAAGAAAGTATGGAATCAATGAATAGGTAAACAATACTCATATCCTGTAGATAAGACAGATAAAGGGTCATGTATTCGTATAATCTCATATCAATCTCATGTCAATCTCATATCATGTACATAAGGCTGATCAGGCCCTATGGCTAGGATAGTTAACCTTTCCAGCTAGAGTTCCATGTAAATCAATATGCACATTGCCATGGTATGTACGCATTACCCCGTCGAAAAAGTAGCTCTGTCAAATCTACATGTAAATAGGCCAATGGAAATCAATAACAATATCAAGTATTCATTAGGAACATTACGGTACTGTCACACCCCAACTCTAGTGGTGCGACGGTCCTAGGGCAAGGGTAGGCTTAAGGCCACCATAAACCTGTAGAACACTCATATCCTGGATCTCAATCATACAATATATATTCGTATCAAATACAGATATCATTACAATATTCATTCCTATGATTTATGTAATTATACTCCATTCATTTATATTCATTATCATATAATTTCCTCTTATTCTTTACTGATCAAAAGAAACATCCCACATCACTAAGAAACAAGGGTAGTCCAAAATGTAACAGTTCATACATCAAAATAATATCATCCTCAATAACTAACTACAGAGTTCTAGAGTATACTCCCAATACATACAATACCATAATACAATTTAATGAATATATATCAAAATAATTACAATGGAGACTTCTTGGAGGAATGAATCAAAAAGCTCGGTCTTCTATATTAGCTCCCTCTCGAGCTACACTATCACTTGAAATCCATAGAAGAGGAGTGAGCCTTCAACTCAGTAAGATATGAACATGCAATATAAAAGAAATATATCAATCCAAAAGAAAGGTCAATTCAAAGAACATGGGTAAGAAAATATCATATGGTTATACTTACAAGAACAGAAGTGCTCATAATCGAATAGCACTGTCTAATCACATGATAAAACTGCAGAGTGTATCATTAATCTTGCTACCTATCACAACAGAGCGCATCGGTAGTCGTTGCTACCTTATCGTAAATGCATGCTTGGCCAAGCATACGCCTAGAGCTCATGGTCCCCTCTAGGTGGAACACTGATAAAGACCCTATCAGCTAAGTTCCCAAAGTGCACAATGGACCAATGAATTTACTCTCATTGGGAAGAGCATTCTATCTATAGGGTCATATGGTTGTAATCTCACAAGAAACATATTGGTCACAAGACCATCAACATATAATATAAATTCAGTCAAGTTAACAAATAGGTTTCATATGAACTTGAACCAAGGAAAGATGACCAAGTCATTTACAATATATACATGGTAATCACATGAAACAAATTGTCATTTTGTTTGAGAATATCTTGGGAATTTCAATTGATAGGTTAGAAATACAATATCATATAACATGTGAATCATATATGTGAACATTAGGAAGGTTTGGACAATTCATTTCAAAGAAGCAATATACATATACAATGTTCATACTTACCTCAAAGCAATTTATCCTCAGTTACTTGTACAATCAATAATTCTCCTTTACTTTCTTGAATCCTTTTTTCCTACGACATTTCCCCAAATGCTCAAAATTAGGATTTCCTCAATCAACAATACATAATATGATTCTCTATAATTTTAATTATCTTATAGCCTTTATTATTGTTTTCTATCATCAATTTAATTAATCTCTTAAGAAAATCGGAAGTTTAAGAATTGGCTTACTATTCATATCACTATTCATCAAATTCCATAAATTCTGATATCTTGAATATTAATCAAAATTAATAGTCTTAAATACTTATAATAGAGTCTATATACTCATATAGATCTATTCTATCAATCAAAAATTCTTAATCTAAAGAGAAAATAAAGTTTAAAGAAAATTACCTTATTTTTTCCAAAACTGAGTTCCTGAAGAATCTGACTTGAAAATGATGATTAAAGCCTTAAATACGCTAATTTAATGATTCAATACATTAATTTCGAGTATTAATGTATTAAAAGCAATCGGGACAAATTTGAGAAATATAGGAGAAGAAATGAGAACGAACGAAGAAAAGAGAAGAAGAAGATATCGCGAAATTAACTACTGCTTCTCCGTTAAAATAGGCTACTGCCTCACAGCTTCCCACTTCGCCAAACACGCCTCGCCTATTTCCACTTCGCATATGCCACCTCGACAATGCCTCTTCGCCAAACTCGCCTCGCCTATTTCCATTTCGCATATGCCACCTCGGCAATGCCTCTTCGCCAAACTCGCCTCGCTTATTTCCACTTCGCATATGCCACCTCGACAATGACTCTTTGCCAAACTCGTCTTGCCTATTTCTACTTCTCATATGCCACCTCGACAATGTCCATTTTGGCGAGCTGGAATCCTGCTTCGCCAGCCGTCTCAACACTTTGCATTAAAATGGCTCGCGAGCGAGATAAAGAAGTCCAAATGTCCTGATTCTTTTTCCCCAGTTAACTTAGACACACAGCTACAATTCCATGCTTATCCCTCCAGCTCGATCAGCCTCTAACCATTTTTGAAATCAAGGAACCACCTCGTACTACCTATTCTGCCAAGCTGGAAAACCTTCCTTGTCACTCCGCACTGAACCAACTCGCAATTGAGCTGCAGGCACCCAAATTCCTTAATTCTTTTTGTCACTTATAATAGACACTCAGATGTCTATCATAATCAAAATCCAAATCAAAAAGAAATCTATAAAATTTTATGGTGACTTTCTAAATTCACCCAGACTTTACTCTCCAAAAATTGACCAAGCATGTCTAATTAAATTAGCCATCTCTTGAACTACAATTATCTAATCTCATTGAAATTTCTCAGTCAATACTATATACAGAAGGTCAATAAACAGACTCAAATTTTTTCAATTCTCAGAATACACATCAATTTAATGCAAGAAAACAGAAAACTAAATAAATTCTGGTTAAGGAATATATCTCCTTACACATAGAGAATTTCCAAAACAATTTTACAGATTCATAAATAAAAATCCGTAACTCACATTATTTACACTTTTCTAATTTATTCCTGCATACTAAAAATCCTGAAATTCTCTAAAACATTTATCCACACATCTCAGAAAATCAGAAATGAAAATAAAATAAAAATAAAAATCAAATATTTATTATTGGGTATTACATTCTTCCCCCCCCCCCCTAAATAAATTCATCCTCGAATTTAAAAAACTTACCTTAAACTTGAAATAAATGAGGATACTCGGCTCGCATAGACTGCTCACTCTCCCAAGTATACTCTTCCATAACTTGATTCCTCCAGAGGACATTAACCATTGATATATCTTTATTCCTTAGCCTCTTGATCATTCGGTCCACAATGGCAATTGGAACCTCTTCATACGTTAAATCTGGTTGAAGGTTCACTGCTGGAACTTGCAGCACATGAGAAGGGTCAGAGATATACTTTTGAAGCATCGATATATGGAATACTGGGTGCACACTATCCATGCTAGGCGGTAAAGCCAACTTGTATGAAACCTCTCCAACCTTGCTCAGAACTTCAAAGGGTCCAATAAATCGTGGAGATAACTTGCCTCTCTTGCCAAACCTTAAAACTCCTTTCATTGGTGAGATCTTTAAAAACACTAGGTCTTCAATGGAATACTAAAGATCTTTTCTCTTTGGATCGGCATAACTATTTTGGCGGCTGAAGGCTGTCTTCAATCTCTCCCGGATCAGTGGAATTTTTTTTGATGTATATCTTATCAATTCTGGTCCTTCAATATGTTTTCCTCCAACCTCATCCCAACACAAGGGAGATCTGCATCTCCTTCCATATAATGCTTCGTAAGGAGGCATCTGAATCATGGAATGATAGTTGTTGTTATAGGCAAACTCTATCACTGGCAAGTGCTTATCCTAATTTCCTCCAAAATATAGAGTTCACATCCTCAACATGTTTTCTAGAGTTTGGATGGTCCTCTTTGATTGCCCATCTATTTGCGGATGAAAGGCTGTGCTGAAATCAAGCTGTGTACCCAAGCACTCTTGTAATTTTCGCCAAAATCTCGAGGTGAACTAAGTATCTCTATCTGAGATGATCAAAACTGGAACTCCATGCAGCCTAACAATCTCATTGACATAAATCTGTGCATATTGCGAAGCCGTATAAGTCATCTTGACTAGCAAGAAGTGAGCTGACTTGGTTAATCTATCAATAATAACCCATATTAAATCATAACCTCTTGAAGTCCTTGGCAATCCAACCACAAAATCCATAGTCACTCTCTCCCATTTCCATTCTGGCAATGGCAATTCTTGAAGTAATCCAAAAGGTTTCTGATGCTTGAATTTGACTTGCTGACAAGTTAGACATTTAGCTACATATTCTACAACATCTCTTTTCGTTCCACTCCACCAGTAAGAACTCTTGATGTCATGGTACATCTTTGTTGCACCTGGATGCACACTATAGTTAGAATGGTGAGCTTCCTTGAGAATCACATCTTTTAGTCCATCCACAGCTGGAACACATAATCTATTGCCCAGTCTCAACACACCATCAACTATGGTAAAGCTGAAAGCTTTATCTGTCCCTACATCATTCTTTAGCTTTACCAATTAAGGGTCCTTATCCTGTGCTTCTCTTATTTGATCAATAAGAACCGGCTTGACTTAAAAATGAGCTAAAAGCACTCATGAATCTAACAGATTCAAACTAATTCCCATCTCACGCAAATTCTGCACCTCTCTCATTAAAGATCTCCTACTGACTTGGATATGAGATAAACTTCCCAAAGACTTCCTACTCAATGCATCCACCACTATATTTGCTTTTCCTGGATGGTACAATATTTTACAGTCATAATCCTTAAGCAATTTAACCCACCTTCTCTACCTAAGGTTAAGATCTTTTTACTGAAATATATATTTCAAACTCTTATGATATGTGAAGATTTCACACTTCTCTCCATACAGGTAGTGTCTCCAGATCTTCAATACAAATACTACTGCAACCATCTCCAAATCATGCGTAGGGTAATTCACCTCATGTTTTCTCAACTGTCTTAAAGCATAGGCTATCACCTTACCATGCTGCATAAGCACACAACCAAGCCCTATTCTCGATGCATCACAATACACCGCAAATCCTCCTTCACCAGACGGCAAAACTAAGACAGATGCCGTGGTGAGACAAGTTTTCAACTTGTGGAAACTTCCTTCACAAACATCTGTCCATTGGAATTTCACCTGCTTCTGAGTAAGCTTGGTCAAAGGTGCTGCAATCTTTGAAAAATCTTGCACAAATCTCCTATAATATCCTGCCAAACCTAAGAAACTTCTAACTTCCGAAACATTTATGGGTCTAGGCCAATTAAGGATTGCATCCACCTTCTTCAAGTCAACTTTAAGTCCTTCCTTACTCACCACATGACAAAGGAAACAAACACTATCAAGCCAAAATTCACAATTGGAGAACTTGGCAAACAACTCATGCTTCCTCAAGGTTTGCAATACAATTCGAAGATGTTCTTCATGCTCTTCCTTGCTCCTAGAATATACAAGGATGTCATCGATGAATACAATGATAAACTTGTCTAGAAATGGCCTGAACACCTTATTCATTAAATCCATGAATGTAGCTGGTGTGTTAGTCAATCCAAATGGCAACACTAAGAACTCATAGTGTCTATATATGGTCTAGAAGGTCGTCTTTGATATATCCTCATTCTGAATTTTTAACTGATGATAACTCGACCTCAAATCTATCTTGGAAAAATGACTTGCGCCTTGCAACTGATCAAATAAATCATCTATTCTTGGCAAAGGATACTTGTTCTTGATGGTAACCCTGTTGAGCTGCCTGTAGTCGATACACAACCTCATAGAACCATCCTTCTTCTTTACAAAGAGTACAGGTGCTCCTCACAGTGAACTACTGTGAGGCCTCGCCCGAGCACCGCTTTAAAGAAAAGAGTGGGATGCTCATTTGGGACAATTTCTCAAGGAGGAGACGATCCTAGCGCCTTTTATTTGAAAATGATTTTGATGTTTTGAAGTCACCACCTTAAGTTATTTTTATTGGGAACATTTAAGGTAAAAAACTCATTTTGACTCCAATTTTATCCCAAAGGAAAAAGTGCACTAGTCTTTGAAACTAAAAAGGATTCGGGGACTAGGTTTTCGTTTGACTTGGCTTCTAATTTTAACCTTGATTTAAAATGATTTTCATGAGCAATTTAGGAATGACATGTAAGATGCATGAGTAAGTAAACAAGTGGATGAACAATTGAAATGTAATCGAGTAAAGCAATTAAAAGAAAGCGATAAAAGTAAATTATTACATCTCAAAACCTCAAAAATAGGGGATATCAACTCTATCCCTTATGGGTTCTAGGTTGATCACACATTCCCAAATAATATATTCAACAAATAAAGTTAAGCAAATAATCAAAGGAAAAGAGATGGTTTTTTGTCTTTTTTGGATTTGAAGCTTTCATACAGCTTGCCTGCGTATCCCGTTGAATGGGAATCAAAACCCACACAGTTCTTCCTTCTCGCGAAGGAGGGTTGATTTATGCCCAATTTATCATGTTTTGATTCTTTATTTTAATGCTCTACCAAAATAAAGAAGATAAGTTAGGAGACCATACCTTTGCCCTAACTTTTAGGGATGCTGGCGGACGGAGTGCTCTTCCGGACCGAAGTTCCAACTTGGATCGGATTAAACCCGAGGAAATAGGTCGAAAATGCCTTCTTAGCGCTTGAGACAGCAAACCGACGGAGGGACCTTGCTTCAAAAAAATATTTAACTGAGAGGCTCAATACGCCCCTAATGGCAACTCTTTAAATTCAAAGAGAGCTAAAGAAGAAAATATGACTTGGAGAGGAAAAAGACGAAATCTAATAATGAAAATGATTTCTTGTCTTCTTCTTTTTGTTTTTTATCTCTTCTTGTGTGTTTTCTGTTGTTTGGAAGGCGGGGGGAGGCTCTCTATTTATAATAGGAGCTTTGGGTGGGGTGGGGGGGGGGGGGGGGGGGTCGAAACCCAACATTTTTCATTGTGGGATTAAAAATAAAAGTGTCCAAAAAATCGCTGCCCCCGGCAAGAGGCACTGTTGCTGCCGGAAGGGGGTGGCGGCACCGCCAGAGTGCCTTGGCGGCATAGAGTGTGAGGGAAGGAGGCAACAGTGGTAAGGAGCCATGCTACCGCCCTTGGGCATGGCAGATGCCGCGCAGAGGGGGTGGCGTTTGGTGGCAATGCTATGCCTAGAGGGTGGTAGCTCCACTCTGACTCCGTCCGAGCGCGGGTTTGGTTCCAAGGAGTGCCGTTCAGGTTGGCATAGGTCCAATGGTGCAAAAAATGAGTGTTCATAGCTGCCCCCCATCATGGCTGTCTATTCTGAATGACATACATGATGTAGGTAAACTTGGTCATTCCTGTCTGTTTGGAATAGCAAAAGATGTTCTGATTACATCTTGCAAGGTCTGGAGGTATACAGGTGTGATCTGCCCAGCTCTGAACAACTTTTCACTTTTCTGGTATTTTTCTGTTTCTGCCATTTTCTATATTACAAAAGCTTCCCATGTCTGATCTGGACAAATGATAGCTCTATAGATAGAGAAAAATCATACGGATTCAACAAAATTGACGGCATCTGATTCCGACTTGAATTGCTCCAGAAATATAAGTTTCCTTGTTTTTGGCTAAGTTAGGGACATAATGGTCATTTTTGGGATTCTCAAAATCTATAAATAGTGGTGAGGTTCTTCATTCTCTTTACTCCTCATTTCTTATTTCTCTCTCTCTTTCTAGATTCTCTCTCTAAAGCTTTTCCTCTCTTCCTCTTGATGGCTTCGACTTCTGGAAGTAGCAATCGGGGACACCATAGCTATGAGGCCCCACGAGATAATCCTGACATAGAGAACTTGCTATAGGAACCCGAACAACATGTTTCTTAGGAATAGGGGGGCTAGATCAAATTTAACCTATCTTGTTAATGCTTTATCTGAGGAAACTCCAGTAAAACCCTTATTAAAGCCTACTAGTTTTGTATCCTTTCTAAAGGTCAAAACCAATCCTGAGAGCCATGTGGCTTTGATCAAGGCTCTGGCTGAGCGATGGTGGGACACCACCAACACCTTTAATTTTCCTTGCGGGGAACTGACGGTTACCCCAGTGGATCTGTCGATGCTGACTGGCTTACACTTCAGAACCCGTCATTTGGATCTCTGTTCTGACTGGAGGATCACTTTTACTCCTGAGGATATGGCTCGGCTTATAGGCCAGGATCCCCCTCGGGATCGCATATCAGTCCCTCGCACTTGGCTTCAGGCCCGATTGAGAGTGATGGAGCCGTTTACTGGAGTGATATTTGACACTGAGGTGGTTGCTAGACTGATGATGTTGATCTTAGCTGGATGCACATTCAATCATACTCGTCGCGATACTGTCAACCTGAATATTCTGCCCTGCTTGATAGATGTGACTACCTTGGGTGAATATGATTGGGCTGGCGCTATTCTGAGCACTATGTATTGAGAGATGTGCGATCTATCCCGAGGAGCTTTTTATTCCTATGGAGGGACTTACTTCATCTAGGAGGTTTGTTTTCCACATCTTTTGCTTTTGAATTTGATTTGAATTGAGAGGTACTCTCTGCACCTGTTGGTTTGAACTGGGAGGTACTCTCTGTACCTACTCTAACCTTTGCTTTCTAACTTTCTGTTTAACATGTTTGAGCCAGGTATGGGCCTATGAATACTTTCAGATGCTTGCCCCCACTCTGAGCAGTCCTACACTGGATGTTTTTCCAGCTGGAGTCCGATGGAACAGGGAATATTGGTCTAGCCCTGGTACGCGTGAATTCGGGACCATACGGGCTTTCTTCGGCAGCCATGCTTTCCAGGTATTTTACTGACTTTACATCACCCATATTCCATGGTTTTGTTTATAACAAATCTTTGCTCAAGTTGTGATGAAACCCTATATTAATCGGATGCCGATGATGCCAGTGGAACTTGACCCAAGTGCTGCATTGGATTGTTCCCGCTTGTTGCTTCGTTCACCATATCACAAACTATATTATATGGGAGAAAGAGTCCAAGTCTAGATTGTTGGTAGGTGGGTAGTTCTAGTACACCCACCGATTAACATAAGATGGAATATGGACATACGGGCCCCTGACGAGGCTTACACTGGGCTCCCCATCCATCTGTATGTAGCACCCAGGGATGACTATGCAATATTTTGTTGCGCCCGTTTGATGGGTTCTGTTGGCGATCCATGCAGGCAATCGGAACGTGCATCTGGTGTTGCTGGTCTTTCTTCTGCCAGACCAGGCCAAGTTCATAGCATGGGTGCATCAAGGGACCCTTTTGCAGCTGGTCCAAGCATTACTCCTGAGACAAAAAATGATCCTGGCTGGGTCGTCTTGAACCCTAGCTACTTGCTTCCCGAAGATATCTTCTATATCAATGCTTACGGAGAGATGCAGATGTTCCATATTCTGGATGCAATCCATCCTCACACACCAGACCTCCCTGATAACTCTGAGGTACGTTGATGCTCTTTATGCTTTCGGAAATGATCCTTTAGCTTGAGACACCTAATAGCTTTGCTTTCGGAAATGATCCTTTAGTTAAACGTTTGACATTTTACTCTTTTTCAGCTTACCATAGAGTGGACTCTCCACAACTATCGTGTGGGGCATAGAATGGAGCTAGCCTTAATGAGCATGTTGACTCGACTTGATTTCATGACTGATCCACCTCGTCCACCGGAGGACCCTCGCCGGTGTCGCCGAAGAGACTGAGCTTCTTTTTTCAGCTTTCCCTACTTTCTTCTTTTTTTTTTTTTTAACCATGATGTATGGATGCTATGATGATGCTATGAATGATGTATGAATGATATTGTGTATAAATGATGCTGCATATGTTATGTATGGTGCTTTAAAATTTTATTGAACCACCCCATGTCATGGATGCAGATTAAAATGCCATGTTATGCAATTTTCAGTCTAAAAATGAAATCAAATACCTTAAAATGCCTAAAAATATTTTGAAAATGTCCTAAAATGCCCCATACCCATAATATTTTTAAAAAATCCAAAAAAACCCGCTCGACAAAGTCGTTGCCGCAGGCCTAAAAGGGCATTGCCGCCCTAGGCTTATGGCGGTGCTGCCATGGGCTTTGGGCGGCTGCCGCCCTGGTGTTCTAGGGACTTGGCGGCTGCTGACACTATGATATGGTGATGCCTCCTCAAGCCTAGGGCGGCGGCGCCAGCCCTTGGTGTTGATGTTGAACGTCCCAACCTATTTTGGCTTACTTTTCTATAAAAGCGGGTCTCCCTTCTCCTGAAAAAGTCACTCTGACTCTTCTTAGCAACCCTGAGTGCTTTCTTGGTATTTTCTTTCTGACTTTTCTCTCTCATTTTAGCCAAAAAGACCAATAGAGCCCTACTATAGCCACCACATATTTTTATGGACTAAGAATCTAGACAAGGTCGAAAAAATCAATCTGGGCAAGTATGGAATCAATTCTATTTTGACTTTAAGGGGTGTGAAAGTTGATTGGGACTTTTTGAAAGCTTGTTTTAGGTTTTGGGACCCTGTTGACCACGTGTTCCGATTCGGTGCTAATATGGAGGAAATGTGCCCTACTTTTGAAGAATTCAGTGTCATCCTCAGAAGCAACCTGAATGCTGTTTTAGCAATCCTTGAGTATAGGGTTGGCCACTTTTATTCTTTCAGAAGGCTTTTGGGGTTGAAACACAAGCTAGCCAGCTCTATGGTCATGGAAGGCCGGATCAACCTAGCTACAGTCATGGCTGAGTTCCAATATCCAGAAGGTTCGGAGGACACGATAAGAGAAAAACACAAAATGACCGCTTTGGTACTATGTTTGACCGCTGGATGCCTCTTCTTTAACTCTCCTGGTTGGGGAGACATTTGCGTAGTGGAGTTAATTGCTCAGGTGGAGCGCAGTTGCACCATTGCTGGCTTAATCTTAGCGAAAACCCTACAGAACTTGGATGGAAATTTTAGAGCCGAAGGGCCTTAGTCTGTTAGCTCTGTCATTTTACAGGTAAAAAGATCTTGTATTTCCATTTTTTTTTTTACCCCTTTAGCTTCTTTTCAGGTTTGGCTCAAGGACCATCTGCAAATGGTGGCTCTCCCAGACAGAATGCCATATTCGGCTGCACATTACTGCATGTAAAGAACTCTAATTCACTTTGACTCAAAAAAGGAGTGGATTGCTTGGATTTTGGAGCTAGATTCTAAAGAGCTGCTCTGGTACTGCTCCTGGTATGGAATTGACTCATTCATTATTATGAGTTATGGGTACAAGATGGTTTATTTGCTGGGGATCTCTATGACCTCATTCTACCAAGGAACCAGGATCTTGAGACAGATGGGCCAACCACAGGGCATTCCACTAGACGAAGCTATTTTTCCCACATCTCCAATTACAGGACCTGTGTCCCAGGCCATAATGAATGGCTGGAGGCGATCGATGCGCTTCGCACGTCCGGCTGGGTTGTCAGGCAAGCTGGAGGGTTATGACTCTTGGTTCATCACAAAGGTTTGGCCCATTGAGAATACCAGACGGGTTGCCTTGATTACAGAACTGGAGGCTGACACTACTGAGACTGGGGTTTTTGAGACAGACTCTATGACAAAACCAGAAGGAGCTGACGTGACAAACGACAAATTGGAGGAGAAGGTCGAATAGGATACAGTCATGACCAGAGATGGGGACTCTGACGACTCAGAGGATGTTCATCCCAGGAGAAGACGAGCTTATACTAGGACCTATTTTTGTTCATTCAATCTTTTGGATATTTCTGTGAATTTCATTCATTTGGATTTATTAAAATTAAATAAAATGAGATTGAATTTTTGTTATTTTGACTCTGATAGACGAGACAAAATAGAATATTTTGACGAAAAAGGACTCGAGAATAATTGATGAATTCCAATTTAAAATGAGACATTTTTTTATTATTTTTTTATTTTATTTTTACTTTTTTTTATTATCTTATTTATTTATTTATTTATTTTTATTGCTCTAATTTTTGCCCAAGCTGCCCTTTCGGGTTTTCAACTTACCAAGCTGCTATAACTTTTGCCTAAGCTACCTTATTCAGGTTTTCAACTTAGTGAGCATGGACTAATTAATCTAGGCACAGAAAATGATAATTTTATTATGCTTTGGACCGCACCCAAGGTGGGTTGCCTACAAATCTCCATTTGCATTTTTATTAATCAGTTTTCTTTTAGAAGAATCACGTCCTCGTAGATCTGTTTATACAATGTATCATGAAGCAGGAATTACACAAAATATCTTTTTAATTGATCAAGATTATAGGGGTTTGAAAATTCATTCCCATCCAGATCTGTGAGTATGACACCTCTACCGGACAAGTTCTTCTTGAGCAAATATGGTCCGGCCCAATTTGGCCTAAACTTCCCTCTTGGATCATGCACAGGAGCTCTGATTTCCTTAAGCACCAAGTTACCTTCCTCCAATCCTCTGTCAGTTACATAGCCTTTGCTGATACCCTTGAATTCGGTTAAGCGCATCCACCCTTTTTTCATCAATAGCATTTAGCTGGTCATGATACCCCTTGATCCACTCTGCCTCAGTAAGCAGATTCTCCCGCATGACCCTTGCAGAGCAGATCTGTACTTCAATTGGAAGAATCGCTTCCATCCCATATACTAAAGAATACGGAGTTGCCCCCGTTGGTGTCCGAATGGAGGTCCGATACCCCTATAATGCAAATGGAAGGCATTCATGCCAATTCCTATGATTGTTGATCATCTTTTGCAGAATGGTCTTGATTGTCTTGTTTGCTACTTCAACTGCCCCTTGGTCTAAGGACGATAAGGAGAAGACCGATGATGTTGAATCTTTTCCTTTTCAAGTAGATTTATTACTTCCTTTTCAAGTAGATTTATTACTTCCTTTGGAAAATGAGACCCATTATCGGTGATGATCTCAAAAGGCAATCCAA
>CANXYC010608997.1:0-12545 GCA_948193065.1 Aleurites moluccanus | reverse complement strand
TCCTCTTTGATGAGAGATGTCTTCCTTAGATCATTAAGGAACAAGAGAAAGATATGGAATGAGAAAGTAAAGAAATGATTTATGCTTGAATGGATTATGATATGTTATGGCATGATGTAAATATGAGATATAATTGTATGTCAGATTCAGAATCTATGAGTTCTACGGGTTTATGGTGGCCTTAAGTCTACCCTTGCCCTAGGACCGTCGCACCACTGGAGTTAGGGTGTGACAAATTCATTCTGTAATTTAGTGCAAATGGCTATGATAGTCAATATACCATATCATATTATCATCATATATCATCAATTATCATCAGATACATAAATATATATATGTTCATTTCCTAGCTAACCCATACATACCCTATGGAGCAGCTAGATTATGAACATCAAAAATAATATAGAATTCAGAATATATACATCAGAAATAGCTAACAAAAATCCTCAGATGACAAACGACAGGATTCTGCAATCTACTCTCCTGAAATGGGTAAACAAAGAAAAGGTGAGTATATAAGATACTCAGTGAATCTATATGCATCAACCAATAAACAATAGGTAATAATGGAATAATGGTGCCAAAAGGTCAAGATACAGTATACAAAATCAGTAAAAGGTTACAAAATAGTCAAAGAATATAGCATAGGTTCGGTGTCATATGGAAAGACAGATAAATGGATGAACTATATGAAATCATACAATCTCTAGTAGAATTAGTATGGACTATATGCGAACATATAGTCTCTAGTAGCATATCAGTATAAATGAGCATAAGATTGATAAGGTCTTATGGCCAGGACCATAACCCCTCCTAGCTAGGGTACCAATAATACAATGTGCACATCGTCGACAATATTTTCCTACTACCCTGTTGGATCGATAGCTCTGTCAAGCCATATTAAGATCAATATAAGGAACCAACATATCAATTGATACTATTATGCAACAATGGCATCCTCCATATCAATAAGCTCAATATCAATCAATCAGTTATCAATAAGATCAATGGCATTGCTATGGATGATGCATAATCAAAGGCAATTGGTTTTGTAATTAACAAAGACATGGAACAAAAGTTGGCTTGGCAAAGGAAATCGATAGGCCAATTGGCATATCAACGTCGCTGGCGATAATGGCATTTAAATGGTAGGCCTATGGAATGCATACACTAGGCCAAAGACAAAATGAACTAGGCATTTTCACAAATACTTGGTGGACATACAATGGCAAGTCAATTGGTTAGGTTATGGTACAAATTAGACTTGCCCATTTCAATCAACAATCAATCACATTGTATGAAACACAATAGGTATAAAATATAAAATGACAAACATAATTGAAAGGATCAAATTGGAATGGAATTACAAAGGAAAAACAAAGAAAAAACAAAGAAAATCAAAGGCAATAAATAGTAACTAGGTTTCGGCCAAAACATGGTTTCCATATTAGGCTTCCAATTTCAATTCTAACACATTAGGCATGTTAAAGGATGTATATAAGACTCACCTAAACTTCCAAATGGCTTTGAAAAATTCAATTCCACCACAATTCACTAATTGAGCAAAATAGGGCAACCTTGCCAAATCTTGTGTTCTATATCAAATTAATCACTAATTAGTTGTCTATTAACTATCAATTGCTATATTCTAACATCAATTAACATAAACTAACACAAAATCAAAGGTTCAATTCACACAACTTCAACCTAGGGTTTGAAATGAGGGAAACTCCAACAAATGCATCAATTGATGCAATTAACCATAAAACCCACCTAATTCATCATCTAAATCATCCAAATAAACCATTAAATCCAACAAACAAATTCCTTACCTAAATAGGATGAAGTGGACAAAATCTTCACTTCAATGGTTCCTTGATTTCCTTTGCTTTTTCTTGCAAATTAGTGATGGAGATAGGTAGAACAAGGTTGATTTGTAAGTTTTCTATCAATTTGCATAAGAAATTTGGTGAAAAAATTGAAGAAATGGAGGAGAAAATGGATGATGGAGTTTTGGACAAGGAAGAACAAAAAGAAGAAGATGAAAATTTTGTTCTAAGTGTTAAAATATATACAAAAAAATTAATTGGCAAATTATAACTAAATCCCCAAACTTTCATAAGTTACACTTTAACTCCAAATTCTTCTATAATTTATTCTGTCAGGATTTGGATTCCAAAGTAGAGCGTCAATAAGCTTATTTTAATTTATACTTATAAGAGTCATTCTGTGACTCTGACGAACCAATTTTCACTTTTCACCTTAAAGTTCCTTTTATTTGCGGTTTTGCCATTGATTACTTTTTCAGTGTTCCTAAATGTTTTTCACTTCTTTCTTTTTACCAAAATTACATATGCTTTATGGTGATCTTTTATCCCATGGTCAACTTCAGAAATTCTTCTGTTGACCGGACTGCTAATTTCTCGGCAATGATTCCGACACCGCCGATTTTCGAAAAAGTAACTAGTTCACTTTCTAACTATGTCTAAAATTATTTCCCATCATTTCAAGACTTTTGAACCATATAAAGAGAATTAAATCATGCATATATATTAGGACTTTCTAGGGTATTACATTCTACTCCCTATAAATAAATTCGTCCTCGAATTTAAATAGATACATACCTCACTGCTGGAACAAGAATGGATATCTACTCCTTATCTCCTGCTCACTCTCCCAAGTTCATTCCTCCATAGACTGGTTCGTCCAAAGCACTTTAACCATCGGGATCTCCTTATTCCACAACTGTTTGACTTGGCGATCAACTATCTCCACTGGAAGCTCCTTATACGACAAGTCCTCACTAAGATCTACATCTTAAACCTCCAATATGTGAGATGGATCAGATATATACTTCCACAACATCGAGATATGGAAAACTGGATGTACATGGCTCATATTGGGTGGAAGAGCCAATCTATAGGCCACATTACCTATCCTTCCAAGAATCTCAAATGGACCTATAAACCTTGGTGACAATTTTTCCCTCTTCCCAAATCTCATAATACCCCTCATCGGTGAGACCTTAAGGAAGACATGATCACCAACTGCAAAATGTACATCCTTTCTCTTCGGATCAATATAACTCTTCTGCCTACTGAAGGTAGTTCTCATCCGATCTCTGATCATAGGTTCCTTTTCCATAGTCTCCTTGATCAACTCTGGCCCTCAAGCTGCTTCTCCCTTGGCTCCACCCAACACACTGGAGATCTACATTTTCTACTATATAGTGCTTCAAATAGAGCCATACTAATAGAAAAGTGGTAATTGTTGTTATAAGAGAACTCTATCAATGGCAGATAATAATCCCAGTTACCTTTGAAATCCAGAACACACAACTGAAGCGTATCCTCCAAAGTCTGGATTGTCCTCTCCGATTGCCCATCAGTCTGCGGATGGAAAGCAGTACTAAACTTTAACTGGGTACCCTTAGCCTCTTGAAACTACTGCTAAACTAGAGAAGTGAACTGCGTACCCCTATATGAAATAATCATCAAAGGAACTCCATGAAGTCGCACAATCTTATTCACATACAACTGTGCATACTGAGCTGCCGTGTAGCTAGTCTTAACCTCCAGAAAATGAGTAGACTTCGTCAAATGGTCTATAATCACCCATATGGAGTCATAACCCCTTGTAGTCTTGGTAGACCCACTACAAAATCCATAGAAACCTGCTCCCATTTCCACTCTAGTAACTCAATCTCCTGAAGCAACCCTGATGACTTCTGATGCTCAAACTTAACCTGTTAACAGGCTAAGCATTTGGACACAAACTGAGCTACATCTCTCTTCATACCAGGCCACCAATATACATCTCTCATATTATAGTACATCTTGGTAATCCCTAGATGTACACTGTATGCTGAATAGTGAGCCTCTCTCATAATCTGATCCCGTAGCCCATCAAAATCCGGTACACATATCCGCCTCCCACACTTCAGTACCCCATCCTCTACTGTAAACTCTGTCATCTTCCCATTATGTACCTCTCCCTTGAGCTTTAGTAGATAAGGATCCCTATTTTGAGCCACTTTAATATCATCAAGTAACAGTGACTTCACCCGAAATTGGACTATCAGAGCTTGGTTTTGATCCTAGGATCCCAAATCCAACTCCACTTCCAAATCTGCCAACTCTCGAATCAAAGGCCTCCTGCCAATCACAATATGAGCTAGAATGCCCATGGATTTCCTTCTCAGTGCATCATCCACTACATTGTCCTTACCCGAGTGATAAAAGATTTCACAGTCATAATCCTTAAGTAGCTCCACCCATCTGCGTTGCCGAAGATTTAGATCCTTCTGCTGAAATATATATTGTAAACTCTTATGATCAGTATATATCTCACATTTCGATCCATACAAGTAGTGTCTCCAAATCTTCAATGCAAATATAACAGCTACCATCTCCAAATCATGTGTCGGATAATTTGCTCCATACTTCTTTAATTGATGAGAAGCATAAGCAATTACCCTACCAATCTGCATCAGTACACATCCTAATCCAATCCTAGAAGCATCACAATACACCATGAATTTTTTCCCCTCTACTGGCAAACCCAACACTGGAGCACTAGTGAGGCAATACTTCAAAGTCTGAAAGTTGCAATCACACTCATCAGTCCATACATAACGCTCCTATTTCTGCATCAATTTAGTCAATGGAGCTGCAATCCGGGAGAAATCCTTCACAAACCTCCTGTAATTCCCGGCCATACCTAAAAAACTGCGAACATCAGAAACATTGGTAGGTTGAGGCCAATTAGCAACCACTTCAATCTTCTAAGGATTCACCTTAATCCCATCCTTGCATATCACATGCCCAAGGAAACACACTTTGGTTAACCAGAACTATCATTTAGATAACTTAGCATACAATTGATGCTCCCGAAGTGTCTGCAAAATAATCCTCAGATGCTCCATATGCTCCTCCTCAGTCCTAGAATAGATAAGTATGTCATCAATGAATACAATGACAAATTTATCCAAAAATGACCTGAACACCCGGTTCATCAAACCTATAAAAGCAGCTGGTGCATTGGTCAACCCTAATGGCAACACCAAAAACTTATAATGCCCATATCGGGTCCTGAAAGCAGTCTTAGGTACATCATCCTTCTTAATCTTCAACTGGTGATACCCAGACCTCAAATCAATCTTCAAAAAATGGCTGACACCCTGCAGCTAATCAAATAAATCATCTATCCGAGGCAATGGATACTTGTTCTTTACTGTCACCTAATTCAGCTGCCTATAATCTATACACATCCTTAAAGATCCATCTTTCTTCCTTACAAACAGTACCGGTGCACCCCAAGGAGAACTATTTAGTCTGATGAACCCTCTATCTAATAGCTCCTATAACTGCACCTTCAATTCCTTCAGTTTAGTTGGAGCCATTCTGTATAGAGGAATAGATATATGGTCAGTGCCTGCATGCACCTCAATCTCAAACTCAATCTCCCTATCTGAGGGCAATCCTAGCAACTCCTTAGGAAATACATCAGGAAACTCCCGAAATACTGGTATTTGATCAAGTTGTACAGAAGACCTCTGTACATCTATCACATGTGCTAAATAGGCTGAACAGCCTTTCCCAATCATCCTTCTAGCCTAGATAGTAGAAACTAGATTAACCCTGAACTCCTGAATATCACCCTGAAACTCAAACTCTGGCTGCTCCTCAGGCTGAAACCTAACTCTCTTCTAATAACAATCAATAACTGCTCGGTGCCTCGTAACCCAATCCATACCCAGAATAACATCTAATTCTAATACAGGCAACTCAATCAAATCAACACTCAATACGTTATCACTAATCTCAATCACACAGTCAGGATAGTAATAATCCACATCAACACTATCACCTATAGGAGTAGCAATTATCAAAGGCACATCTATCAATCTCCTTTCCTTATTCAATTTAGGTGCAAAATGTTGGGACACAAAAGAATGAGTAGCACCGGAATCAAATAAGGCATATGCAATCTCATTCTGAATCAGAATAGTACCTGTGACCACATTGTCTGATCTTTGGGCCTCCTGGGTGTTGATCGTAAATACTCTGCCCTGACCCCCCACTAACTAGGGCCTAACTACCACTGGGAGCCTGTCCTCCCTTACCTCTGCCTCTTTCTGAAGCCTCTCTGCCCATGTTCTGACTCATTTGTACTACTGGCTGAGAAACCGTAACAGATGACTGCTACTCATCCCTCAATGGACATTTGTTAACATAGTGGCCCTGCTGGCCACATCTCAAACAAGCACCAGTCTGTTTCCAACACTCCCCCCTCCATGTCTCTGACTTCAAAACCTACAACTAGGAATACTGGGTGTCTGTGCAGCTAGTCTTGAAGAACCCTGAGATTAGACAAGTGCTGACTGAACCACTGGTGGTCCCCTACTATGAATCTTCCTCCTCTGACTACTAGCTGTAGATCTCTGATCAAACCGAGGCACTGGCTCTGCCTGCCTAGGCTATGAGCTACTCTCCCTCCACCTAATCTGAGATCCTAGACCTCCTTTCCTCTTCTGATCCCTCTTAGCCCTCTCTATCTTATACTTCTCTTTCATCTGTGTGGCCTTATCAATCACTGTCGTCAGAGAAGTAAACTCAGTGGCCAGTAATGCATTATGTAGTGTAGTATGAAGACCCCTCCGAAACCTGCTGATCACATCAGCCTTTGTAGGAACAATATGAGTAGCATATCTACTTAACCTGATGAACTCCTCTGCGTAATCCTCAACAGATCTGTCTCCCTGCTCTAACTGCTCAAACTGAATCAGGTTACGGGTCTTTACCAGTTAATGAACTCATCAATAAGCTCCTGTTAGAACTCAATCCAGGTGGGTGGGTGCTCACCATAAAGCCTGGGCTCCATCCTCCTAGAAAACTAGGTCCATGCCTTACCTTTTAGTAATAGCCCAACCAACTCAACTGCTCTCAACTCAGAACATGGTAGTCTCCTCACTACCTTCTCTACCTCCTCCAAGAAATCTACAGGGTCACTACCTCTGTCTCCCCTGAACTCAGGCAAGTTTAGCTTTATAAAGCTAAACATCGATACACCACCCTCTTTAATCACTTTACAGCATCCTTGTACAGCAGGCTCCCTAGGAACCCCTACTGGCTGCATAAGAGCCGGTGCCACTGGCACTACCTCTAGTGCCATAGGTAAAGGCACTATTGCTGGAGATGGTGGTGGCGGTACATGCTGACGCTCCCGCCTCAAATCAACCATCTCTCTACGTAACTCTATCAATCCCCTTATCATCTCCACTCTCCAGGGGTCATCGCCCCTCTCTAGGGGGTCATTGCCCCTCTCTGTATCCTCTGTAGTGCATCAAGATCTGGACTGACCCTCTGAAACTGTAATCTCCCTCACTAAGGACTCATTAGAGGCAACCTCTGTCTCACGGGTATCTCTGTTCCTATCATTAGACATCTCTATAATCTGTTAGAAAAAAAATAGAAACATACTCAAAATATGACAAAAACATAAAATAATAACATATAACAGACGATAACAATAAAAGACGTCAAAGGAAATCCTATGCTCCATAGTTTACTTAATTCTATCCCATTCTGTACTTAGTTACTATTCCTCTGTAATTTGGGTACTATTCATCTGTAACCTAAACTCTACTGCCTGTAACCTAGAGCTCTGATACCATCTCTATCACGACCCATTTTCGGATCGTGACGGTCCTAGGATGCGGGAGATGCCAATGGCAACCGATACCTGTAGGACCTAGTATCACATGCATAATCTATAAACCACAATATATTATCAATTTTACTTAGTTACTATCTATTTTGTTATTCTATAATTCATTATGTAATTTAGTGCAAATGGCTATGATAGTCAATATACCATATCAGATAATCATCATATATCATCAATTATCATCAGATACATAAATATATATATGTTCATTTCCTAGCTAACTCGTACATACCCCACGAAGCAGCTAGATTATGAACATAAAAAATAATACATAATTCAGAATATATACATCAGAAACAGTTAGCAGAAATCCTCAGATGACGGACGACAGAATTCTGCAATCTACTCTTCTCCTAAAATGGGTAAACAAAGAAAAGGTGAGTATATAAGATACTCAGTGAATCTATATGCATAAACAAATAAACAATAGGTAATAATGGAATAATGGTGCCAAAAGGTCAAGATACAGTATACAAAATTAGTAAAAGGTTACAAAATAGTCAAAGAATATAGCATAGGCTCGGTGTCATATGGAAAGATAGGTAAAGGGATGGACTGTATGAAATCATACAATCTCTAGTAGAATCAGTATGGACTATATGCGAACATACATTCTATAGTAGCATATCAGTATCAATGAGCATAAGACTGATCAGGTCTTATGGCCAAGACCATAACCCGTCCTAGCTAGGGTACCAATAATACAATGTGCACATCGTCGACAGTATTTTCCCACTACCCTGTCGGATCGGTAGCTCTGTCAAACTATATTAAGATCAATATAAGGAACCAACATATCAATGAATACCATTATACAATAATGGCATCCTCCATATCAATAAGCTCAATATCAATCAATCAGTTATCAATAAGATCAATGGCATTGCTATGGATGATACATAATCAAAAGCAATTGGTTTGGTAATCAACAAAGACATGGAATAAAAGTTGGCTCGACGAAGAAAAACGGTAGGCCAATTGGTATGTCAACGCCGCTGGCGACAATGGCATTCAAATGTTAGGCCTATGGAATGCAAACAATAGGCCAAAGACAAAATGAACTAGACATTTTCACAAACACTTGGTAGGCATATAATGGCAAGCTAATTGGTTAGGTTATGGTGCAAATTAGACTTGCCCATTTCAATCAACAACCAACCACATTATAGGCAACACAATAGGTATAAAATATACAATGGCAAACACAACTAAAAGGATCAAATTGGCATGGAATTACAAAGGAAAAACAAAGAAAATCAAAGGTAATGAATAGTAACTAGGTTTCGGCCAAAACATGGTTTCCATATTAGGTTTTCAATTTCAATTCTAACACATTAGGCATGTTAAATGATTCATATAAGACTCAACTAAGCTTCCAAATGGCTTTGAAAAATTCAATTCCATGTCAATTCACCAATTGAGCCAAATAGGGCAACCTTGCAAAATCTTATGTTCTACATCAAATTAATCACTACTTAATTGTCTATTAACCGCTAATTGCTATATTCTAATATCAATTAACATAAACTAATACAAAATCAAAGGTTCAATTCACACAACTTTAAACTAGGGTTTGAAATGAGGGAAACTCCAACAAATGCATCAATTGATGCAATTAACCATAAAACCCACCTAATTCAGCATTTAAATCATCCAAATAAACCATTAAATCCAACAAACAAATTCCTTACCTAGATAAGATGAAGTGGACGAAATCTTCACTTCAATGGTTCCTTGATTTCCTTTGCTTTTTCTTGCAAATTAATGATGGAGATATGTAGAATAAGGTTGATTTGTAAGTTTTCTATCAATTTGCATAAGAAATTTGGTGGAAAAATTGAAGAAATGGAGGAGGAAATGAATGATGGAGTTTCGGCCAAGGAAGAACAAAAAGAAGAAGATGGAAATTTTGTTCTAAGTGTCAAAATATATACAAAAAAGTCAATTGGCAAATTCCAACTAAATCCCCAAACTTCCATAAGTTACACTTTGACCCCAAATTCTTCTGTAATTTATTTTGTCAATTCTATTAGGATTTGGATTCCAAAGTGGGGAGTCAATAAGCTTATTTTAATTTATACTTATTCATAAAAATAGTTTCAGAGTCATTATGTAACTCTGACGGACCAATTTTCACTTTTCACCTTAAAGTTCCTTTTATTTACGGTTTTGCCATTGGTTACTTTTTCAGTGTTCCTAAATGTTTTTCACTTCTTTCTTTTTACCAAAATTACACATGCTTTATGGTGATATTTTAGCCCCGGTCAACTTCAGAAATTCTTCTGTTGACCGAACTGCTAATTTCTCGGCAGTGTTCTCGACACCGTCGATTTCCGAAAAAGTAACTAGTTCGCTTTCTAACTGTGTCTCTAAAATTATTTCTCATTATTTCAAGACTTTTGAACCATATACATAAAATTAAATCATGCATATATGTTAGGACTTTCTAGAGTATTACAAATAACCAATTTAATACTTAAACTTAATAAATTGAACTAACTGAATACTTGTCTCTACGAATTGAGGGCACATTTTTTTCAATCTTGCTGACATAGAAAGAATCTTTGACTTTTGCGTGAATTACTAAGAAACTGAAAAAAAAAAAAAAAAGCATTCAACCATTTTTTCTTCTTCTTCATCTGTTACCTCTTTCCTTTCAGCTAAACAAACCCCATTATCAATTTTCTTGAGGAAGAAAAAGAAATAGAAAAAGAAGGGGTTAAAGTTGCCATGGATAGATTGGTGAGGCCAATTGTGAAAGAAGTATAAATAGCCTTCTAGAGGGGACAAATATCCAGATCAACTTGGATTCATCGAACGGGAAAGAAATTAAAAAGAAGAAAATAACCCATTTGTTAATGCAAACCATTAGCTGTTGCATTCACTTATTGATTGAAATTACCTTGTACACCATCTATATCATTGATAATGATTTCCTATCTATATTCGTGTTGTATCTTTGTTATTGATTTACATTTCTAATGGCTAATATACCAATTTCTTCTTTAATTGCTTATCTATTTATAAATTATTCTTATTCTATTTGTTCACTTTTCTTGTGAGCCTCTTTCTTAAACCTAGCTTCACAAGTAAAGAGATATATATACATTACTCACTGAGTTTTATCTCACCCTTTAGTGGTTTATTATTTTTTAGGGGATTGTAGATAGATGTGATTCCAACTTTTGCTCTTCTTCGGTTGCGAATCTTTCTTTTGTATGTATAGCCTCCATATTTTGGTGTTTTACTTCTAGAGGGATCCATGGTTTGTAAAAAGTTAAATAATGTTTTGCAATATGTAAATGTTGAAAAATGTTAAACGTAAGATGTTTCCTAATAATGTGCATTATATTAACCTAGTGGAAATAATTAGTAATGATGGTATGAATGTTGAAATGAAAATATTTGATTTGAGGTGAGTGGATTTTAATAATTAAAGTTGGGGGTATAAGAATGAATGTATTAGAAGTGAAATTTCTCATGCAAGTTGAGTTAATTGATTTTTTGTGAAAGAGAATGATTTTGGTCCTAGGTAACAGTTAGAAAATAGAGGGAACTACGTCGAATTTTCTGTATAAAAAAATTATTATTTAGGGTTCTACGAATTTAGGTAGCCTTATGTCTTCCCATTCCCTATGATCGTCATATCTCCTGAAGTGGAGGATGTGACACGTGTGTAGTAAGACCACTACTGTTCACTAGATTTCACTTACTATAAATGCGATTGTAATACCCTAGAAAGTTATAACTCTCATACATGAATTAATTCTCAGTATGTGGTCCATTAGCTTTGAAATGATGGGAAATAATTTTAGAGACACAGTTAGAAAGTGAACTTGATACTTTTTCGAAAAGTGGCGGTGTCGAAAACACTGCCGAGAAATTAGCAGTCCGGTCAACAGAAGAATTTCTGAAGTTGACTTGGGGGTAAAAGATCACCATAATTTATGTGTAATTTTGGTAAAAAGAAAGATGTGAAAATCATTTAGGAACACTGAAAAAGTAACTAATGGCATAATGGTAAATAAATGGAAGTTTAAGGTGAATAGTGGAAATTGATAAGTCAAGGTTACAAAATGACTTTAGAACTATTTTTATAAATAAGGATAAATTAAAATAAGCTTATTGACTCCCCACTCTGATATCTAAATCTTAACAGAATTGACATAATAAACTACATAAGATTTTGGACCAAAGTATAATGGATGAAAGTTTGGGGAGTTAGTTGTAATTGTGCAAATTGATTTTTTCTTTATATTTTGCCTTAGCCATTGTTTGTTCATCTTTTCCTTCTTCCTAAGGTTGAGCCGAACCACCATTCTTTCTTTCTTCTTCCATTTCTTCACCAAATCCTTAGAAAATTGATGGAAAAGTTAAGTTTTCATCTAGCTTAACTCATTTCCATCTTCAATTTGTAGAAAGGAGCTAAGGATTTCAAGGAGGAACAAAGGGAAATTTTTTGCCACTTTGTGTTCTTGAGGTAAGGATGTGATTTTCTTAGTTTGATGGTTTATTTAGGTGTTATTTAGGTTCAATTGAATGGGTTTGTAGTTAATTTACATCAATTGATGCAAATTTGTTGAAATCCCTATTTTTTATGGTTAATTTGGAGTTGTAAGAAATGAGTTATTGATTTAGTGTTTGTATTGGTTAATTAGTCTTAGAATATGTTAATTGGATATGAATAGATGATTAATTAGTAGTTTGTTTGATGTAGAACATCAAATTTGACAAGGTTGCCCTATATAGCTTCATTTGGTGATTTTGGTGGAATTGAGCTATTCAAAGGGATTTGAAGCATTAGGTGAGTCTATAAT
>CANXYC010608933.1:0-19465 GCA_948193065.1 Aleurites moluccanus | reverse complement strand
ATATATATATATATATATATATATATATATATATATATATATATATATATATATATATTAATATAAATTTTTTCTATCAGCTTATAAGGAGAATAATGAAAATGATATATATATATATAACTAAAAATTATGTATATTTTTTATGGAGATATTAATAATGAAAATAATTTTTTTTTATTTTTTATATAATATGTAACTAAAAATTATGTAATTTTTTATGAGATAATATCTTTATAAAAAATAAAATACCTGAAATTAAAATTTTCAATAGATTTAGATACAATCTTAAAAATTAAGTTATATTTATTAACATTTAACACATTTAATATTTATTTACATATAAAATTATAGTGAATAAATTGAATTTAAGTTTTTAACTTGGGCCATATTAGTATGTATGAGTTGATTATATATATTAATTTACATATAAAATTATAGTAAATAAATTGAATTTAAGTTTTTAACTTGTACCATATTAGTATGTATGAGTTGATTATATATATATATTAAGTTGGGTAGATTTACGAATTGATACATGTAATATTCAATTCAACCCATAAAATGTGGATTGAAAAAATTTCGAACAAACCCAACTCATGACACTTGATAAAATCATGATTTAACTGCGGGTTAAATTAAATTAGATCGAATTAAGCAGGTTGACAGTTTATGAATACCCCTAGTATAATATTAACAAATTTTTAATTTTTAATATGATTGAGACTATATAATTATATAAAAAAAAAATTTAAACATAATATCTTATTAATTTATTAGAATTATTAATTTAATTTATTAACTCAAATCAAAATTGTAAAAAATTATTGTATAATAGAAGTTATTAATTGACCGAGCATTAATGTTTTTAGAAACGAACCGGTTAAAAAATCTGTGAAGGCAGAAGGTTAGAGGGTCAGAAATTTTACTGGAGTCGAACCAATTAAACTGAATAAAAATCGGTATACATATATATATATATATAATTTGATATTTATTATAAATATGATGAAAATAAATATAATGTAATTATGATTAAATCAAAAATCTGTATAAGACAATACTTTTTATGGTGTCAATTTAATCACATTAAATCAAAAATTATATATATAATAAGTTATGGACATTCACTTGCTCAAACATCTACTCACACAAAAGGATAACATGCAATAGGGTTATAATTTTAGTCTCGGATAAAATTAAAACAAAGTTATTGAAATTTTTTTAATTTCTTTTAATTGACAAAAACAACGGCATTTTGATAAAAAATTTAAAAAAAAAAAATTGATCTGCTCGAACTGAAAAAACCAATCTATTTCGATCAGTTTATCGATTTTTTATCCAATTCTTCAGAGACGGATAAAAAATAACTGATCAGCCCGATCATTAATTTGAATCTTTATTTTTTCAGCCCGATCATTAATTCGAATCTTTATTTTTTTAATTCGACCAGCCAGTTCAAACTAGTTTGATAACCATGGATTTTATGATAGGCCAGGCATGGTGGGAATTTAGTTTTCAAAATATAATAAATGAAGCAATTTTTGAAAGAGAGGAGAAAATATAATAACTAGTATGTACCTCTACATCTGCGTTTTCATAATTTTCATGCCAAATTTTAGGTTTTATGGCTTGTTAAACAATTACATAAAAATCAATAATATTTATTTGGAAATTATCTATTTTGGAGTGGATTTTAACAAATTGAAACAATTAGATTTTCATTTTTTTAACTCTTTGGTTTAGAGAAATTTTGATAAATAAAAGATGGATTCTCAGTGGGTACAAAAAGCTTCAAAGTTTTGATTTATTAAATATTGATAGAGGGAGATGAGAAGAGATGGGGAAAGAAGCACAATGAATACCCACTTTTATTTATAATAAAAAAAGGCTGAGTTCGGTATTATTTATTTATTCAAGGCAATAAGCACCCTACCATGCCTTGTGAAATTGGAGCAAAATTAAGGTCTTTTTAAAAGTAAAGGATCTTTCTGCCAAAATATAATGAGTAAATTATGTGTTCGGCCATGGAAAATTATTGGGTTCACCATGGACCATCTTATATGGGGCTGGATCCTACCTTACAAATGGTTTTTCCATCTCGAATGATCCATTCTAGACCATGATGGGGTTTTAAACATAATTCCAAAATTTACCCTAGAAAATACATAAATTGACGAAGCATCTGTAGAAATGATTTAGAATTACTACTTACATTTGCCAGTGTCGTGTTTCTCATCATAACAATTCAAGCATCTATAGAAATTATTTAGAATCACTACTTACATTTGCCAGTGTCGTGTTTCCATTCTCAACATAACAATTCATTTTAAAAGTTGTCATGAGACTAAACCGATGATGTATGCATGTACTTTCTCAACTCCTCTCTGAGCTTGAGCCAAGAATTTGTTTATGAAAATACAGTCAAAGCCTGCAAAAATAAAACAAATACAGAAGCATCCTTTACCAATTATTCATTATTAAAATGCAATATTAAAAGTAATCAATTAGTCCAAGTATAACTCAAATAACAGGAAAGTGTGTTTTTTAAGACATTTCAAGTTGATAAATCTGAGTCATTCACGGAAATTTAAAATATATATATATATATATATATATATATATATATATATATATATATATATATTTATCTCAGTGAAAGATAGCAGACAGAAATTCTCTCTTCTTTCAGATGACAAAACATTCATAGCTTCCATGATAATTTAAAAAATGCCACTTCCCCATCATATGTTTCTGCCGCTAGCGAAAGCATACAAAGTCTTTCCACAATTCCCTAGATAGGCAAAAGCTTAAAGTGTAATTACATTGATGCATATCTCAAGCAAGATAACTCATTTCGTAAGTTATGAAGCAAATTAAGTTGTAGTGAAAACCATACATAAAAAAAACAGCAGGGAAACCCCACAAGTAATATACATTCAGGGTAAAAGGGGGAAAGAGGAAAAAGAAAACTCCTTAACAGGTAAAACAAAAAGAAAAAAAAAAAAAAAAAACACTGCTAATTGTTCTCTTTCCCTCTACACATAATACAGGTATATAAATTCCTGTAACTATAAATGTAAGCTCCAAATCCATGGACTCAAACCAATTCCCAAACAAGTGGTGGCATAAGCACTCGTATCACTAACAGAAATATCCCATCAGAAGGTAAATGCAATTGTCAATAAGTATGTGAGCAAAACTAACCTCTTCAGGGAGATCTCCAATCAAAGGGCTGATAAAAATAACCATTTACTGCTCCGAGCCCGCTAAGTAACCGATTTGTGAATTCCTGTTGTTGATGATTCGTACCAGCTTCTTTATGCATCAACGACATACCCACCCTTCCAGGTAAATTCCTCGAGTTGTATCCCACAACAGCTTTGACTCCAGTAGTAGTGGCAGAAAGACCATTTCCATGACCCAAGCTCCTAAACCCTCCACCCACTGTACTTGAATTGGAGTCTGCCGTACCATTGCCCACAAGGCAATTGCCACTGAGGAGCACATTATGATTTTTTTGCAAATACCCATTAACGTTCTTCATATTATTCCCTTCAGAATCAATACTAACAATGCTACCTCCCCCACTAAATTGTGAAGAAACCATTATCTCTTGTATGATTTTCTCAACAGAGCTCTGCGATTCATTTGGATCGGCTTCATTTGACTGAGATGATTGTTGCACCGGTATTTGAGCTAGTGAATTTGAACATACATGGTTCGAAGGGGTTGATACTGTTAAAACATTATGTGAACTCTGGGGAAGATTATTAGAAGATGATGGTGTTGGAGATGAGAAGGGAGAAGAAGGATTAGGTTGAGCTGATGGCAAAGTTGTTGAAGAACCTGCCGATGGTATCTGAACAGGGGTCCCAGCATACGGACTGCAAGGATTGTTCACCTGATTCTCAATCCGTGAGTTCATGGAATTCTGGCGGAGAAGCCCAGCAACAGTACTGACAGAGGTAGTGGTAGACACTGTGCCATAAGATTTGTCTGCACTTGTAACGCCACTGCTTGTAGAAGGGTGCACAACATTTGTCTGTACAGAATGAAGATCATTGTTCAAGGCGTGCCCTCTAATTTGCTGCTGCTCCTCAGGTTGCTGTACAGAATAATGCAGCCCCAATGATGGCCTAGTCCTACGAGGGAACTGAGACAAACTCTCTGGAGAATAATTCAACAAGTAATTATATTTGGTAAAGAGTGTATTTAGCAATTATATAACAGCAATTGGTGCAAAGTAAAAAATTAGAAATGGATCAACACAACCCACTAGCATTCAAAGTGAAGAAGCAACAAATTATACAATTGCATATCATCATATTAGTCTAATGAACTATTTGTCAAACAGAACCTGCACCACATTTTTTAGAAGAATTATGCAACATCAACAATGATAGTGTTGTAATCATCTGAATTTGGCGTAACACCACCTTACAGGATAGCTTGACCCTCAATTAAGCAGCAGGAAGGCATTAAAATCTGCCAGAAAACTATTAGTGACCACAAATCTAGTCCACAGCAAGCAGATCATGAAAACCCTCAGTGCATTATTTCACTGTTGAAACCAAAGAGGAAGCGTATAATTCAATCGATTAACCAGATTTATGAATCTAATATAAAATTAGAGGTATTTCAAGTCTCAATAAATAGTAGAATGTATGATGCTGAAAAGAGCTAGATGAAGAAAAGGATCCTTGTAGCCTATCCCAATTAAATTGGAATTGAGGCTTAGTGGAGGAAGTGCAAATTATGGAGTTCAAGGAACACTTGAAAGGAACTAGCTTAGCACTGTCCCCTCAGCCAAAGAGGTTAGGACTTAGGAGCAGCCTTCTAATCTGCCAGTCTCGCCTAATTCAAAGAAAACTTTTCAAGAAAGCCATACTAAACGTATCAACAATGATTCAAATTTCACAGTTAAAATTAAATACAGCAAGTTTATTGAATCAATCACTTAAACAAGATTGTAGATTCCAAAAAGAAAAAAGAAAAAAGAGTTTATAAACGAAGTGACAAGGGTAGGCTGGATTGTGTGACTATTGGCAGGGAACTGAGCTAGCACTGCAGAATATGCAGTGGCCAACAAGGGGTCCACATGAATGCATGTGTGAGTGGACTATAGACATTCATGTGTGAGTGGACTATAGACAAATGAACACCCAGTCCTATACTAAACAGATAAGAAAACACGGATTACTGAAATCTAATGATAAAATTCCATGAAAAAGGTTATTATATTTTTCTCATTCTATTTACTTATTTTGGCAAAGCATATATGTGATTAAGCATACCACCAACTATTCCAAATTCCAGGTTAACATTTTTTCCCTTTCAATTTCCCTTTTGGCCAAGTGCAGATGTGAAACTTTTAAGCTCTAAAGCTTGAATAAACCATAGCCAGAGGATTTAATACCAATTTCTAAAACTTAAAATAGCAATAAAAGAAAAAAGAAAGGAAAAAAAAATAGTATATAGTAACTCATGCCACTATTTGTCAAAGAGAGTAATCACAACACCACTCAGTAAATTAGAGAAAATGAAGAGCATATACCAGAAAGGGAGAAATTCCGTAAAATCTTACCCATTGGTCCCTTCCCAGTCTCTCGGCTGTAGTCAATTAAGTCCTTCATACTATTAACCACCTCTGATATCTGCAATTTTTTCCATGTACATACAAAGAAAAATTATAATTAGATAATCTGTCTCAAACATTCTAAAAAGATGTCAATTACGAGCTATCAGTTGTATTATTATTGCAATTATATTTTTATCATAAGAGGGATAAAAATTTAAATAAAATACTAAATGGCTTCTATGTTGAAATGTACACAATAGAACCAATAAACAATTCTCCTACTTGACAGATGTATGAAGTTCATTTAATAGATAATTATGCTCATTTGGCATCACAATTCACCTGTTTTTCACAGCGAAACTGATTTTTCATCCGCTTTTGAAATTAATGTTTATCAAAAGTGGCTCAAAGCAGTATTTTGGACTGTAAAGGTAGCTGATACCATGATGTCAAACACACACCTCGTAGCCATCAGTTCAGTTCAGTTAAATACCATGTAACCACACCAGCAACTACCAACTAATTAGCGTACCCAATACTTGTAATAATGACTGTTAATTCAACAACACATCAAGCAAATGAAGTCAGATATCTTAAAATTGATCTCATTGCCTCAAGCAGCAGAACAAATTCTATGCATATTTAGTAACCTACATGGTCCTGTACTGGGTAGTTTGGAGAAATTTCCAAACTGTAAAATATTTGTTTGCAAATTTTCAAACCAAACTGAACTGTTTAACTAAAGGAAATAAGCTGAAATATTAAAGTTTAGTTGTGATTTTTAAAACAATTTGAAGTAGAAAAATTTTAAAATATTAAGTGAGAAAATAACACTTGTAATACTCACATAAAATCAAACATGTATATATAATTAGAAATCAACACACAAATAAATAAATATATCCATATATATATATATAATAGAAATTAAAAGTGAATAGTCTAAATGTATTAATACTACAATTTCTGAAATTAATATATTTATATCTGATTATATCTTATATATAAGCCAAAAGTTAAATGAGGTAAACATCTAATTTAACCATACATGCAAAATGATTTATAGCAGTTTATGGTTCTGGTCAGGTTTTATTTTTGAAAAACTAAACCAAAATATTTTAAGGCGATTTGGAAAACTTTTCAAACCAAACTGAACTGTTTTAATTCCTAAACTAAACCAAACTGTAACATTCAGTTTGGTCCAGTTTGGTTTAATGTTTGAATTGAATAATGAACACCCTAGATACATTCGTTAGTTTCACATAATTCCAGGATGATATGTTTCAAATCTGAAACTAAAATATTTGGAATTTGAAAAACAGCCACTTATGCTAAACATAGAGCTCAAATGCATTATGGGTTGCGAGGATAGCTGATAACATGCAACAACACAACAGAGGTTCCAACAAAACATGCATTATAGCAACTTTAGATTGGAAACAAAAATTTCCACATGAAAATTCATCAACTTAAGGTATGCCAGAAGAAATTAATCAAAAGATTCTAGCTCACAACAACCAATTTTCAGTACGAATAAGATACCTAATAGATGAGCCAATTTCAATCCAATAATTAAGGATAACCAATAGGAAATCACAAAGTTACACTGGATAATACCTGGAGGCACCGCACATATCTCTTTGTGTATCCCAAATCATTAACTAAAGGTACCTCCAAAGCTTTTGCTAATTGACGAGCAGATGCAAGAAACCTATTAAGATACTTACATAAGTAGAAGGGGGAAAAAGGATAAACAAAAGCATATAAACAATTATTTGAAGAAACATTATGGCATTCAAACAAAAAATGGGAAAAAATAAAACTATTCTAAACCTATGAAAGCCATCAAGGTAATTTCAAGGAAATAAACCCACATATTACAGTTACTTTCTAAATCAGGTCTCAAAGAGCCAGATGATGCTTTTTGAGCAGAAGCTTGGTATTTTTGTGCAGTAACTCCAAGCTGACTTACCTGCAAAATATGAACTTTGATTAATCAAATGGGATCTTCAGAATTCAACAAAATCACCTTCATGCAAACCACCTTAGCAGCACCAGTGGGCAAGAAAGAATCAATCACATAAGACCAGAGATATATGACAGTGAAAGTCTTGAAAGCAGATTATAAGATATCTACAAAATTTAGGGTACAAGTAATCAAATTAGTTTTGATTTTTGACTCTTGACAGAGCACTGATTCAATGCTAGCTACCCTCTAATGGCAATTATCTAGGTAACAAAATCAGCCAATTGTGAAGAGCATCTTTAAGGATCATAAAAGGGAACTTTGCAAAGGCTGCTGCAACTTGGAGATCTTACCCGTCCTAAGGTACTCCAAAAATGATCTACGATAAAATCTTAGTTAATCTAATCCAATAAAATGTGAAACCCCCAAAGAATATGAACTAACTACAAAAGAGCCAATGCAAGACAATCATTTCATTGAGGCCAAGTATCTCACTCCTCATTTTTGTAACATCATCACCCTTTAAATGGTTTTTTTATTTAGATATGAAAGTTAACTATTTCAATGCTTAATCAATTTTTAGAATTCAGAGCTGCGGATTATGTTATCTAGATTCCCATGTCGGTTTAATTTCCAACTATTTTGAGGGAAGACAGATCCAAATTATTGTAATGCTACCTCCAAATTTTATAATTTATGGGAAGAAAATTCTAACCGAATCACAGATTCTGAAAACTCAGTGAAATACAAGATGGTTCAACTAGGCCATATTAACATAGCAAGATCCCCGCTCAAGGAGAGAAATAAGGAATGTACAACACAAAATAAAAGCATTTAAATTAGTAACCTGAGGTATTATTAACCTTCGTGGAATAAGCTCCTCATGACGCCGTGCACAAAACTCCCAAGAGCAAATCTAAGCAAAGACGAATAAACTGACATAACTAACGTAAATAACAATTTATTCAGAATTTTAAACCTCTTATAAAGGCCATTTTATCAACTTTCAGACCTTCAGATCTGGTGAGAAAACAATACGAAGTTGACCATCACGCACTACACGAAGGTGCTCAAAAACACTTTCTTGTATTGCTTTTGCATAGTCAAGTACAATTTGACCAGTTGAGTTCTGATATTCATGAGGCATATCAATATAAAGAAGCTCTTCCAAAGTGCCACTATCGTATTTGATTTTGAACAGCCTGGGCAGAACCTCAACAGTTGTTTCTGAATGCACAGGAACAAGATTTGCATTGTGAAACTCATGCATTTATGAAATACTACCATCAGCCGAAAACAGAAAATGATGATGCGATACCTTCAATTTCCATAAAACTAATGTTTAGTCATTTGAAAGTTTGCTCATGTTTGAATTTTCCATTGCCATTAAATTATTAATTATGAACAACTATACTCTGCATGACAAGAACTCAGACCAATAAAATATTCCATCTTGCAAGTTAAATCAAGTGCCATTAGGCAAGCCCTGGAACAATGGCAAGCTGCTCCCTTGTAACCAAAAGGTCAAAGGGTTTCAAATCATGGAAACAGCCTCTGCGAAAAAAACGCAAGGAGCATGATATGCAAGGGATGGTCTATCAATCCTCACGATGCATTAATAAGCCAGAGGGTTCTGAATCAGAGTTCTACTATTTTTCTTTGGTCCCCTACATCTAGTTATGCTTCCACTTGTATGCTAATACTTTAGGACTTCCAAATCAATGCTTGATGCACCCTACATTCACCTCATTGTTCCCCTTTGCAGGTGAGGATTGAACTAAGCCTACTGCACTCTTGGCATTTCTAAATGTACCATTGGAGCAGTTAGTATCAGTTGGCAGACAAACAAATTACCAAAATATTCATCAACATTTTAGACCTTTTCTAGTGTTCTATAAAAAGGCATAGATAAAACAATAGCACCTCTGATTTCTGATAAATGATCTCAACTGTAAGAATTTCTTGTTAGCCTTCTTTTCCCTCAAATTACCATGGTTGTTAAAATCGGACCGGACCGGCCGATCAAACCGGAAAACTGGGAACCGAACCAAGGACGATATGGTCAGCCCCCAAAATCCGGTTAGAAAACTGGTTAACCGGTGAACCGGTCCAACCAAACCTGTTTTTCCGGTTCGAGCGGATCAGAATTTTTTTTTTATTTTTTTTTATTTTTTATCAAAAATAATAAATGTCAAATTATATTTATTTTCATCATATATATAATAAATGTCAAATTATATATACATATATATGTATACCGGTTTTTTCCAATTTAACCGGTTCGATTCCGATCAAACCTCTGACCCTCTGCCTTCACCAGTTCTTTAACCGATCCGATTTTGAAAACATTGCAAATTACTATAAGTCCCCAATAGTGCTACATCACAGTGCCTATCTAAACACAAAATCTCTGAAGACTAGGTGTTTGCCCAAGAAGTATCTGGCAAGAAATGGAACACATAAGCACCTCTACAAATGTGAAATACTATTAGAGATTGACAGTAAGGAATTTGTGGACAAGAACACTACTAGAGAAATTGTAGAACAAACAACAGAAACAAGAAAACAAGAGGTTGGAAGTTTAGATGAGAAAATTCAACAATCCGAAACTATAAAATTGGCAATCGAAGGAGCAAACCTGCAAACTAGTGATAACAAGAACCTGAAGGTGTTTTCCCAAGAGGAGCAAGGAATTTATTGAAAACATCCAGAAAAATGAACACTTAAAGTTGGGTTTTTGTTACCTTTAAACAATGCTGAAAAGATAGATTTTGTTACTCCAACTAAGTTTAAAGAGAGTTTTCAAGTGTTCTCATGGCTACAAACAACTAAGAAGTCAATATGGGATGAATTGAAAATTGGTTTTGTGGTGCAAAGGATTCAATTCAAGAAATCTTTTAACCTTGGCACTTCAAAATTCGAGGTAGAGTTTTCTTTGAACATGGGAGAATGATGGAAACAATGAAGTCAAGAAATTTCAAAATGAAGGACTTAAAAATTTTAGAATAATAGTCCATATTTTATCGAGGATTTATTTCAAATGTTATGTTATATCTTTAAATAAAAAAGTTAATGGTTAAGTACTTTAAAACAAGGATAATTTCATAATTTCATCTTTGCTGAAAATCAGTCCCTGTTTCTTTAGGATTTTTCATAGTTATTTTAAGTCTATTTTAGAGCCCTCATTTTTAGGAGTCCAATTCCTTAGATGATTAGAACTAATTTTGAATTCTTGTACTTTATGCTTTTATTTTGAGTTGTCTGCTGCAATTTTAACCCTAGAAAGTGCGAAGCTTTCTTGAATAAGAGTGCGTCCTAGATCCTATTAGTGTGATACTAATATAGTTTTCATTGGATTGGAGAAGGCTTATGACAGAGTCCCAAGAGAAGTTCTATAGTGAGTGCTAGAACGTAATGAGATATCGATTAGATATATTCAAGTTTTGAAGGACATATATGAAGAAGCAACTACTAATGTGTGCATAGTTTGAGAAGACTCAAAAAACTTTTCTATCTCAGTTGGGTTGCGTTAAGGGTCTGAAATGAGCCCTTACTTCTTCGTTGTGGTTATGAATGAATTAACAAAAAATATACAAGAGAAAATCTTATGGTGCATGATGTTTACAAACGATATTATACTAGTAAATGAGACACAAGAGGGAGAATAAAAAAGTAGAGTTTTGGAGGAGCACCTTGGAGTCTAAGGATTTCAGGTTAAGTAGAATTAAAACGGAATACATGCATTACAAATTTAGTGAAAGCAAAGTGGTGATAATGATGGAGTTAGCTTGGATGGAATGGCATTATCCCAGAGCACCATTTTAAATATCTAGACTCAATCCTCCAACGATGGAGGTTGTGAAAAGGATGTTAGCCATGAGATAAAAGTTAAGTGATTGAAATGGAGACTTGCTACAGAAATTCTACGTGACCGCAAGATTTCCAATAAATTGAAAAGAAAATTCTACTGTACGGCTATTCGATCGGCTATATTATATAGCAGTGAGTGTTGGATAATAGAGGGACAACATATATAGAAGATGAGTATGGCCGAGATGAGGATGTTAAAATGAATATGTGGTCATAGTAGAATAGATAAGATACATAATGAAAGTATTAGAGAAAAAGTGGGAGTATTTTCAATTTAGGACAAGATGAGAGAATGGAGATTAAGATAAATTGGACACGTGAAGCAGAAACCTAGGGAAACTCCAGGTAGAAAGGTTGAACACGTTTTAATAGAGGAGAGGAAGAAGGAAAGAGGAAGACTTAAACTAACTTGGAGGGAAAAAATACAGTATGATTTAGATGCATTACAATTATCAGAAGACATAGCCCAAAATTGCTTGGAGTAAAAATAAAAAATCTATATAGTTGACCCCAATTAATTTTAGGATTAAAGCAAAGTTGAATTGAGTATTTGTTCAATTTAACCTTTAATTTCCCAATAAATTAGATATGTCAGGCCAGTTTTAATCTCTACAATTCTTATTTTCTACAAACCCTAGCCCTAGTTCCTAAAAGCAAATTTATCCCCAAACTGTCATACATCACATGCATCCTATAAAATGTTAATGTGAAACATATCATAAGGAGAAAAAAAATATAAAATATTTTCCCCTTGACAAAATAACTACAGAAATTGGACCTCTACTTGTAATAACATATAGCTAGTAATCATAACCTTGATAACTAAGCATCAGCTTTACATTAAAAGTTATATGCAGCTCAATTTGGTTAAATTTTTGTGAAAAAAGATTTACGATAATTAGTCAGGGACAGTTTATTTGTGAAAATGTATGTATTGCCAAAAATGGACCACATCTAAAATCAAGTCAAGTTATAATTGTTCGCATGGACTCTGTAGTGATAGAAAGAGAACAATTATGCTTTATCCAAATAAAGGAAATATTATAACAAACTAAGTCCAGAAAAAGAGAACTAAAATAATGTCATAAAACGCAATGCAACAGAAATTTGGATTTGGCTAGCATGGATGGCAATCAAATCATCCTTCTCCTTTGCGTTATTCCTTTCTGTGATTATTTCTTTCAGTTCATCAACAAAACATTTCTATTCCCATTTCCAGGAAACTAAGAACTCAAAATTGTCTTAATGCTCCACTATATTTGTCTGGGGTCACTCAACTCAACTAAATCTTAATCCCAAATAAGTTGAGGTCAGCTATCGGAATCCATTTTCACCATTCCGCCCAGTTTAGGGCAACATTTTCAAAAAGATTTAGAGCCTTCAAATACTTTGTCCCTACCGCAAAATGCTGTTTGAAAATGCTGCAACTTTGAAAGGGTGAAGGTGAAGAATGAAGTTTCCACCAACATCAGCTTTTAAAACCCTAAAGTATTGCTACTATATGTATAATGAAGCAACCAAACAGCAGTATTTTAAAAAAAGCTTTTCAGCTCTAAAAGGGTAAAAGCACCAACAAAGGTCCAGTTGTAAAACCCTGAAACAGAAAATACTAGGGTGATATACTAAGTATATAATCCCATAACACTATAAACCAGTGATTGTGAACTTCAATCAATAAGATGCAAAACTTAGAAAGGAAATTGTACGATATACTAGAGTAAAATATTCTACTTGGCATATTTTACTCTATTAATATGAGCATATGACAAAAGCAGAAATGCCACCCACTGTCATTCTCAGAAACTATAAAAATTTAAAAAAAAAAAATGAAGTAGAAACAAACAGCATACCAAAGCCACGACCAGGCTTGTGATTGCATATTTCACAATGCCATAAATCCTGCAAATATTGCAATTACGTTATCATTACTTTTCTAACATCAATAAAATGAAATTTTTAAGAGTTTTATAAAATAGAATAAGCATTTTCTAATAACCAAATAAATTTAATTCCAAGTTTGTCACAAGGACATCATAAAGTAGAAATCCAGATTTATAGGCAAGAAAGGTAACCATTCAAAGGAGACAAGAGCACATGTAAGCCCACCATTAGATTGAAAAGTAGCAAATGACAGGATAATATTCAAGTTTTGAAACTATGCATTTCCCAACACATATTTCTCTCATAAGTGCATTACCTTTATCACGTTACAGTGAGAGGGGAAAAAGATCCAGTTAATACTAATACATATTCCATCATAGATACTTCATTTTATAAGAGAGTAATGGCATTTTATCCTCCCAACCTCCCCATCCCCCAGTTCCTTCCTCAAATAAAACAGTTAATCTCCCTCATTATTTATAAATTAGTGGTTTTTCATCACAAAATACCTGTTGAAAAACACCATTAGTTTGGCTGCTATTCCCGTACAATGAAACACACCATCTCTTCCTGGCATTATGAGCAAAAAACTCCGAAACAAATTTCCTCCAAAACTCAATATTGTTATCCTGAGTAAAGAACCACTCACAACAAGAAACACATCAGTAAAACACCAACATCGGACAAAAATGCTGCCCCAAGGAATGAAATAATCTTACAGAAGGTCTATGCTGCTGCTGATACATGTATTGAATTAAACGCCGAGCACAAGTTCCTGGTTCATAGATTGGTCTCATAGTAGATCTAACAGCTACATTCTGTTGAGACTGCTGATGCAGTTGAGGGCGTTGCTGAGGAAATGCCCTCAACAATTGCTGCTGCTGTTGGAGCTGTAAAAAGCGTTGTTGCTGTAAAAAATTCATCTGTGCAATGGCAGCTTGAGAAGACTGCCTGGACACGTGGAGGAACTGGTGTTGCTGCAGAAGTGGTTGATTGGAATGTTGATTTTCCAATTTTAAAGATCCTATGCCTTTTCCAGTCTGATTCTGTTGTGGCTTTAGTTTCACTGGACCAAGGCTCTGCAAGGTCTGCAACTTTGGCTGTGGGCCAATCTGACCATTTATTACCTGTGGCTCCAACTTGACAGGGACCGCGGCCCCTCCTAACCCACCTCGAATGGATTGGAATTGCGGCTGTTGTTGTGGTGGTTGACTGTGTGAAACAGGGAACTGCTGCAGTGACTGCTGGCCATGTTGGAATATCTGTGGCACAAATTGTTGAATTTGAGATAGTTGCTGATCCGACAATGATGCACTCCCAGAATGACTTGGAATTTGCTGACAAAGATTGGAACCAGATGAAACAGAATCTATCAAATTTGTTGGTGCAAACGGCTGAGAGAAACCAACATCATTTTCAATAGAAACTGGATTAGAGTCCATGGTATCAGCACTTCCCCGCTGAAAACCACTCAAGCCATAGAGGCTGGTGCTTGAACTCCCATTTCCAAATGTCTGATTGAGCAGAGAGGAAACATTTGGAGAATTTCCCAGTAAATTCATATTATACCGTGCTTATGGCAAGACAAGAGAAGAAAATGTAGCTTTTGAAGAAATAGAACCCCTTTGAGATCCCAAAATTGCAGTGTGTGACTGCAAAATCACAGATGAAAGAGACTGCAAATCATCAATTAGAGTAAGTGGCCCCTAGTCAACCAATTGAGCTTATCTAAACACAAAACAAAAGAAAAACTCAAAATTCTCAAAACCTTGTCAGTTCTCAATAATGACCAACTTAATTTGCAAATTGGTTCATGACCTTTTCTACAGTTCTCAACTCTTATAAATAACAAAAAGCTCAAAAAAAAAAACCCAAAATTTCCGTATCCTTCCTCAATTTTCCTCCATTTTCTCAGCAACAAACACAAAACAAGAATTAACCGACATGCACATATCCACAAAATCCTTCACATAATAGAACATAGAAATTTCAAAAAGAGAAAATCAGAGATACAGGGAAAGCGAGGCGTACCAGAGTGAGTGAGAGCAAGGCTAGATGGCAGTCCAATAAAACTGTAGAAGAAAGAATCTCACATGACTTCTTTTTTATTTTTTAATTAGCATCCCGAAAAAGAGAATCCAAAAGAAAAAACAAAAGGTGAAATAGAACCATTTTACACATATCGTTTCGAATCTCTTCGTCTTTGGTCGTATGCATATAATATATAGGATTTTCTATTTTAATTTTTTTTTTAAATAGCTGCTTCATATATATATATATATATATATATATATATATATATATATATCCACTAAGGATATGAATCTATATATCTATATCTATACTAATTGGATAAACATGTTCCTCATATTTAGATCGAGTCAACTCACATGGATTGAATTGTTCACTCAATCAAATTCCATGTGACTTAATAAAATCGACCCAATTATTTGGGTTTTGAATTTAATTCAGGTGGGCTAGTTTAAATAATCGAATTTCATCAAATTGATTTGGTCAAATTTTTAAATAAAATAATATTATTTAAATAAAATTTCTCTTCAATCGATTTATTTTATTGGCTCCGGTCAAATTTCATTAAATATTTATTTTTACTTCAAAAATTAAAATTGAATCGAATTAGAGAAAAACCTGACATGGAATCACTTTTATGTAGCCCTACATACGAATATGGTTCAATATGACACATGAAATCCACTTCAATGTGAGTAATAAGATAATACTACTGTCGGATTAATTTCACCTGTGGTATTCCAATTTATGACTCACGCATATTATAGTGTTCCAACTCATTTTGTTATTTAAAAATACTCGAATTTCATACACCAGTCACTTTAAAGTATTTTTGTTACGAATCCGTCCATTTCGCTAATGGTTATCGCGGGTGGCCATAAAACTCAGTTTTTTGACTTTTTTCTTTGGCACGTAAGAAGCCCATCATTTTGGAGGAATTAAGTGCGCGTGTGCAACATTTAAGATCAATTTTGGTCCCTTTTTTGTTTTTTAATAATAAAATATTTTTTTCTTTTTCTTTTTCCTTTACATAATCACCAACATCACCATCATTATCATTATCTTCTTCTCTATCACCATCAACACATTGGTGTCCTTCCCACAACTCAAATATGGCAGTAACAATCCCAGGAACAAAAATCATTGGATGTTTTGCCTTCAGTCCTTCTTTCCTCAACTTCAAACCTAGTGGATCGGACAAGGGACTCGTAATAGCCTCGATAATGTATTGGTACAAAGATGCAAGCACTAGGATATATAAAAACAGTAAAACCCACCATGTAATGCATAGAAAGCCAACGAACCAGCGACAATTATCTACACAAGACCATTTTGGTTTGCTTAAAACTTTATTATCCTCAACAATTCTGGTGGTGGGTTTCTTTTGACTCTTCTTTGGGTATTTATTTTTATTTTTGTCCTTGTCCTCGTCCTCTTCTTCTTCTTTCTCTTACTCCTCATCGCGCAGTGTTTTTAAATCTATTGTTGTGTTTATACATCCCTTGCACAAATCACAGTTAGCAAGTGCATAATATTGAACCATATAGAGGCTGATAAATGAATCGAACTTATTCTCACACAACAATCTTTACTTCTATTAGACCTTCAGTATTCTAACATACTCATTTTGATTGTTGATTGTTGGTTTGTAGTCCTCGTTACTTAAGGTTAATGAAGGCAAAATTTAAGAAGATAGTTAAGTAACCCTTACTATTAGATAAGTAGCACCTGCTACTTATTAAGTAGTACCCACTATGAGGTAGTAATGGCCGCTACAAAGTGATTCAGAAGACACAGTAGCTGAAAGCTGGGAAAAAGGTTTCAGTAGTGCCCACTGTAAGTTATGTAGCCCCCGCTACTTACTTAGTAGTGCCCGCTACTTAAATAAGTTCCTGCCGCTACAAAAGTTGAAGTAGAGTAGCAGCCGTTACAGTCATGTCACCTCCACAAGCTTTAAGTCCAAAAGGTCCAAAAGCTCAAAGGTCAAAGGAGTATAGCAGTAGCACCGGCTATTGAGAAAGCTCAGAGACACAGAAGCACTTCGGAAAAATTGAAAGAAGCATGGCACCCACTACATGTTAAGTAGTGCCCGCTACTTATAGAATTTACCACCGCCATAGGGAAAGTCACAGCCATACAGGTCTTGATTTTAGGAAGAGTCGAGCCTGTTACAAGTTAAGTAGCCCCTGTTACTTAGTAGCGCCTGCTGCTCCTTGTGTAGCCGCTGTTATACTTTGAAATACAAGTACGAAGATTTACATTAAATGCACATTTAATATACCCAAACAGCTTTATTAAGCTAAAGACTATTTATATGGGTTGATATGAAGTTAATTGGATAAGAACAATCACTCTTTTTACATTAATTCATACCTTTGACCATTCAAGTATTCTTAAACTTATATTTGGGTTTTCTTATTGTAAAGGTAATTAATTGCTATTCTTCAAAGTTGTTGAAGTGTAATTAATTTCTAAGAGTTTGGTAAAAGTTATTGGGTAATTTCTTTCTCATCTCTTGTAACTATTTAGGGTTTTATGTAAGCCTTATTGTAAAACACATTGTAAAGTTTAGTGTGAGTCAAAACACTTAAAGTTTAATCTTGAACCTATAAAAGGGATCAAAGTTAGTGAAATACTCAAGTGTGATTTTGAGGAGTGGACGTAGGCTTGTGTTGGCCAAACCACTATAAATTCCTTGTGTGAGGATTTTTTTCTCTTTATTCTCCTTATTATTTTTTAGTTGTTGTTCATTATTTTAAAACAACCAATTCACCCTTCCCTCTTGGTTGTCAAGGGACTTTCAATTGATATCCGAGCTTTGAATCCAAAACTCAAAAGATTTAACCATCTTAGATCAAAGATAAAAGGGCAAACCAAGCAATCGACATCGTTGAAAGTGGTTCTAACATGAGACCACCTTACTTCAATGACATCAACTATCCCTATTGGAAAAATATAATAAAAATCTACATGGATAGTGATGGCATTGATCTTTGGGATGTAGTTGAATCGGGTTATATGGTACATACAAAAACTGTTGATGATATTGAAGTCATCAAACCAAAAATTGAATGGACAGTCATGGAAAAGAAAGCGAATGGGTGGAATGAACACTCTCTATTGTACTTTGAGTAGAAAAAAATATGGCAAACTCCCATTGCATTTCAGCAAAGAAAATTTGGGACACTCTTGAGACCACTCATAAAGGAACTAATTAAGTCAAGCGTAAGAAGATTCAAATTCTTACTCGTGATATGAGCTATTCCAAATGCCATCCAATGAGAAGGTATTTGAACTGTTGTCACAGCCCAACTTGGGAGCCATGACGGTCCTAGGGTACTGGTGATGCTTATGCTACCAGTACCACGAAGAACCCATAAAACTATACTATATGGCATGCAATACAATAATAAGCTCAAAATGGCTTAAAAATTTTATGAAAAAATTGGGCAGCATCTCCTTTATATAAGGAGCATGCCCAGCTGCTAAAAACACAAATAAGCACTTCAACTATATACTTCCATATCTATCTCAAAATCAAGGATCCCTCTGGATCTTCACAACAACTCAATAACAACATCTGATCAACAGACCACAATCACACATCTCAAAATATATGATTATATCTCCAAAATGCAACTTAGATAAAAGGATGCAACAAACATATATATATATATATATATATATATACATGCCAACTTAATTTACAGTACCATGGAACCTTTATTATGTACAATATTTACAAATACTTTAGATTTGGAATTTACATATTACTAAAGTCAAAACTTCCACGGCGAGGATAGGATGCCAATGGAATACAGTCCTCACAGCAGACCTGAAATGTTAACCACTGAAGGGGGTGAGTATAAAAAAATACTCAGTGAATCCAAATGTATAAAAATGCAGTAAATGATCATGAAATATTGGCTAATCGAATGCGGCTTATAGAATCAATATAAGATAGTAAATGGATAATAAAACCAATATTTGTATACATATCAATATAGATATCTATTTAATATAGCCAATAAATAACAATATAAGAATCTCTGTAAACATCCAGATACTTATCCATATAGGTATCTAGAATCATATCCATATACTTTCCATATCAATATTCATATAAGATTTCATATAAA
>CANXYC010608857.1:0-19914 GCA_948193065.1 Aleurites moluccanus | reverse complement strand
GCGTGGTCCATAGGCATTTTTCTCCGCCTTGGAAGTGATATTATAAATGTAATCTCCAATGTACAAAGTTTTGTAAATAAAGTCTATAGTTAAATTCCATGGTACTGTATATAGTTGGCATATAATTATTATGTTGTTGATACATTTTGATTTTGTATATATTGTGTTGGCTTGGAGTATAATTTATTAAGTTAAATTGATGGATATTGTGTATATATATAAGTTAAGTTTGATATATATTGATTATATATAAGTTATACGAAGTGTTTTGTGCAAATGTTGCATATTGAGATATTGTTGGGTTTTGAATATGATTGAGTTGAGAATTGTGGAGATCCAGAGGGATCTGTTAATTGGAGTTGGATGAGTTTGTTATTAGAAGTGTTATATTATATGTTTTTAGCTAGGGCATGCTCCTTAAATAGAGGAGATGCTGCCCGTTTTTATTTGTATTGCTTAAGCTATATTAAGCTTATTTGTGTTTGCATGCCATGTAGTTTTATTTATGGGTTCTTCGTGGTATTGGTAGCATAAGCATCACCCGTACCCTAGGACCGTCATGGCTCCTAAGTTGGGCTGTGACAAAACAATTGCTGGTGCTATGTGGCATGTGGGTGATGGATGCAAAATATCCTTTTGGAACAATTGTTGGATAGAAAGGGGTTTAATTTTGGTTGCGTTGGTTCTAGCTACATATTAAGTCAGTACTAAAGTAAAGGTTGTTGCAAAGATCATGGATGCGACTGGTTAATGTTGTTGACATTTGTTCCTACATTTTCCCATGCATGTTTACTTGAAACTTATTGCAATTCGACCTTCTTGAGTGATAAGCAAACCAGACCTACTGATTTGGGGAGGTAAATACTCACAAGAGTTTACGGTGTCCTCAGTGTATGCTATGTTGCGATCTGGTGAGTAAGCAGCTCACGTTTGTGGAAAAAGATTTGGAGATGGCCAGGACAACAGAGGGTGCGTTCTTTTTTATGGTTAAGTGTGCACAACACTTTGCTTACCAATGTGGAGTGTGTGCGTCAGAAGCTTGCTACTAATGGGTTATGTCCACGCTGCAAATTACATCAAAAAGATACTCTTCATGCATTGAGGGACTGTCCATTTATGTGTCTTATTTGGCTACAACTTATTAAACTAGAGTTGCTTACCATGTTCTTATCCTTACCTTTATTTCAGTGGATAGATTTTAATTTATTGAGCTCTATTAGTTCCGAGGAAGGCTTTTGCTGGTTGCAAATTTTGGACTCATCACCTAGTTAGCATAAAGGTGGTGTAACCAGTTGGTTTTTCAAGGGCTTGAGGTGTCGGTTGGTGCTGCACTAAGACAAATTCGTACCTATTTGTCTGAAGTTCAAAGGGTGGACAGGTTTAAAACAAGAATGGGACATTATTATTATGTGAAGTTTGTATTTTTCTTAAATTAATCAAAGGAGTACAACCCTATTTATACACATCTAATAAAGCTAAAAGAAAAACAAATACAGAGCAAATAATGATTCCTAGTTACAACAAAATCCTTAATACAAATAGAATTCATATTCTACAATATAAAAAGAAAATCTATCTCTAACAAGTAGAATTTGTATTCTACAATACAGGAAGAATCTTTAACACCGCCCCTCCCCCTCTCAAGTTGATGCCGGAAGATCCTAAAGGCGTAACTTGACATGATTTGGAATGAACAAACGATGACCTAAGGGCTTCGTAAAAATATCAGCAAGCTGATCATAAGATTTAATAAACTGATAAGCTCAAGAACAAAATGATAATTCAGTTCAATATGCTTAGTATGAGCATGAAAAACAAGATTAAAAGATAAATAAATAGCTCCCAGATTATCACACCATAGAATAGGCGAACAAGATGGAGAAAAACTAAGCTTCAATAATAAAGACATAGTCCAAACTGTTTCAGATGAAGCATTAGCAAGCGCCCGGTACTCACTCTCAGTAGAAGAGCGAGCAATAATATGTTGCTTCTTTGCCATCTAAGAAATAAGATTATGACCCATAAATATAGCATAACCAGTAATAGATTGTCTATCATCCGAGCAACTAGCCCAATCACTATATGCAAAATATTGTAAATAGAGAGACAAATTACATGAGAAATATAGTCCCATGCGCAAAGTACCTTTGAGATAGAGTAATAGTCACTTGAGAGCTATCCAATGATCCGTATTAGGTTGATGCATAAACTAACAAAGCTTATTGATAGAGAAATAAATATCCAAATGTGTAAGAGTAATGTACTATAAAACATCCACAATATGACGATAACGCTCAGGATGAGAAAATACAAAAGTTGAATCTTTGGATAATGGTAGCGCAGGAGCCATAGAAGTGGCACAAGCTTTAGCATCATTCATTCCTTCCCTATGCAAGAGATCAGAAATATATTTATGTTGTGTAAGATGCATACCTGAAGTAGTACGAGTTATCTCTATGCCAAGAAAATAATGAAGATCACCCAAATCTTTGACAAAAAAGGTGACACGCATGGCTTGGAAAAATCATGATATCTGTGAGGCATTAGAACTTGTAACCAAAATGTCATCTATATAGACAAGTACAAATAGGTGATGATTATCCTTGTTTATCATATATAGCAAACTATTCGCTTTGGAAGCCTGAAATCCAAGACCAAAAAGAAAAGTTACAAGTTTATGAAACCAAGCACATGGTGCTTGCTTGAGCCCATACAAAGATTTATTAAGTTGACAAACATAATCCGATTTCAAAGGATCTACATAACCAAGTGGTTGTTCCATATACATAGTTTCATCAAGAGTACCATATAAAAAAGCATTAGAAACATTAAATTGCTTAGTAGACCATTTAAAAATTATTGTTAAGGATAGCACCATGCAAATGGTGGTAGCTATAACAACTAGACTAAAGTCTCATTATAGTCAATACCATTTTCCTGTGTGTACCTTTTTGCCACTAACCGAGTCTTGTACCTGTCAATAGTATCATCACGTTTCCTTTTAATTCAAAAAATTCATTTATTCCTAACAACATTCACACCACTAAGTCTAGGTACCAATTGTCATGCATTATTATGTTGTAAAGCATTAATCTCATCTAACATAGCTATTTTCCATTGAACATATGGTTTGGCTTTAGTATATGAAGTAGGTTTTATGTCCAAGTAATTAGTGGATAATTTATTTTCAGCTATCAAGGCTTTTCTAGAAGGCATGGCAGTGGTACGAAGAGGCATGGAATGAGTGTGGGTTGTTGTTTATGGATGGGTGGCGTCGGGTTGGGACTGCTAAAGTTGCAACGGTGGTGGATTGGCTTGAGGTGTGATTTGGGGCTGTTGAATGGGTGGCGAGTTAGTGATTGGTGGCAGGTTGGGTGATGATTGATCAAGCAATAATGGTAGGCCTCGAGAAGTGGATGGAAAGGTTGTTTGATGTCTAAAAGAGGATAGGGGACTGCTATTCATGGGTGAATAGAAGTCTGATAAAGGTCTCATTTTGAGTTGAGATGAAGGTGGCGTTGATTCTAAACTTGATAATGGTGAATTGTGAGGTATATAGGAGGACTATGGTGTTGGTAATGGAGAAGAAAACAAAGAACTTAGTTGGGTATGGGAAAATAAAGAATTAGTAAATGAAGACATACCTAATAGTGAGGCTGTTTGTGGTGCCAATGAGGTTGAGTTTGGATGTGAAATTGTCAACCATGAACTAAAAGAAGAAACCGCACCTGTGCCTGTAGACTGATGCAAATTTTTAAAAGAAAAAGTTTGCCTCGTCAAAACAGACATGCCAAGCAATATAAAGTCGTCCAGTTAATGGGTTAAAATACCTATATCCCGCATGATTAGGTAAGAGACCCAAATATATACAAAGTTGTGAATGATAGAAAAATTTATGAGAGTTGTAAGGTCTTAAAAGAGGAAAGATTGCACAACCAAAATTTTTAAATTCTTTGTATTTGGGATATTACAGAAAAAAGTGAAAAAATGGACTTTGTTTAGCAGTAAAGACACTAGATGGCATACAATTAATAGAATTAACTGCAACATCAAAGGAAAAATTTCAAAATTTAAATGAATGCTTACATGGGCTAAAAGTGTGAAACCAGTGTCAACAATATGACTAATTTTCCTTTCAGATAAACCATTTTGCTCATGTGTATAGGGACATGCAATACGATGAAGAATACCAACTTGTTTAAAATATTTATTTAAACTTTGATATTCACCACCCCAATCAGAATGAAAAGCGCAAATTGGGGTTTGAAATTGACGCAAAACATAAGATTCAAACTGTTTAAAAATAGCTAAAACCTCACTTTTATTTTTCATAAAATAAATCTATGTAGATCGACTAAAATCGTCAACAAAAATAACAAAATAACGATGACTATAGTGAGATAACATAGGGACAGGTCCCTAAACTTCAGAATATATTATTTCAAAAGGTTAAGAACTCGAATGAGTAACAGTCGAAAATGGTAATTTATATAATTTTCCTAAAGAGTAGGAATGACAAATAAATCTGGAACTAAAATATTCTAAATTAAAATTTTTGACAACTTGTTTGACTTTTTTAATATTAGGATGACTGAGTTTAGCATGTCAATCTTCATATGGTGGAGATGAATTCGTAGAATGCACCTCCTTCATTTGAGCACGTGGTTGACACATCACATATAAGCCCTTCCTACTTGAGCTACGGAGGAGTAGTTTCTTGGTTTCTTGGTCCTTGATAGAAAATGAGTTGGCCAAAATTCAAATAAAACACTATTGTCTTTAGTGAATTGATTAATTGAAAGCAAATTTTTAATTATACGAGGAACATATAATACATTATTCATATTTAAGGAACCATGTGAATAAGGAAAAGAAACTTTGCCAAGATGAGAAATTTGCAAACCTTAACCATTCCCGACATGCAATTGATTACTCCATTTGTATTCAGAAACACTGCTCAATGTGGAGATATCGAGTGTAACATATGAATTCGCACCCGTATCAGGATACCAAGGATGATAATCACAACCATGATTATTGCAATGAGAGGGATAAGTGCCACCTGAAAAGGTAAAATTAGCTTAAGGTTGAAACTGTCGACGAGATTTATTAGAGTACCGGCGACGATAGCGATCAACAGTGTGATTGTGCATGCCACAAATCTGACAAGGTCCTTAAAAACCACGTTAGAAATTCTGATTGAATGAGGAAGCTTGGCGTGATGCTTGAAGAGGCTGCTGCTGTGACATTTGCAACAGCTGTTGTTGTGGGGTTGGCAGTAGCCCGCCTATGGTGGATGACGACTGTGACGTGGAGAAGGTAGATAAGTCAGACCTGTTCAAGTAATTAGTAATAGGAGTATTCATACTATTTAGAAGAATTTCATGAGCCACAAGTTGCCCATGAAGTTCATAAGCCATAAGTTACCCATGAAGTTCATAAGCCATAAGTTGCCCATGAAGTTCATGAAACAGGACTGGAGTTGGGCGAAGATTAAGAGCAGTAATAATGCTATGATATTCACTCTCAATATTTCGATAAATAATAGCATTAAATTCAGCAGGAAAAACTTTCCTTCCCACAACTTGTAATTCATCTGCAAGAGATTTGGCTTTGTTGAGATAAAAACTAACAGATAGATCATTTTTCTTGAGTTCTTGTAACTCAATATTGAGCTGAAGCTGACGATTCTGATTAATGCTCCAAAAGCATAAACAAGAGTCTGTCATACCTGTAAAGATATAGTAAAGCCAACCACATATGGAAAAAGTTCCTCAGTAAGAAATGAGAATAACTAAGAATGAAGCATTTGGTCACGTAAAAACCATGTTTCATATGTAGGATTTAGAATTTCATGAAAATTTTCACTAGTACTCAGAATAGTTAAAAGAGGAGATGGGGTAATTCCATTAATAAAAGATGTAAGTTTTTAGTAATTAAGAAGAAAAATAATTTGAGTTTTTTAAGCTAGATAATTTTATGAAGAAATTTTAATGAGTGTGGGTAGAGGGAATATAAGAAATTGGGTTAGAGGATGAAAGAGTAATAGAAGCCACTAGAAAAAAATTATAGAGAATTGTGAAAGACGAAAGAAATAAGGGTTGTTAGAGACGCAGAGAAAAAGGAAGGAAAAAAGGTAGAAAAAAAATATATATTTCGTAAGAGTATTAGCTATAATACCATATTGAGATTATTATATAAATTTTGTATTTTTCTTAAATTAACCAAAAAAATATAACCTTATTTATATACTTTTGATAAAGTTAAAAGAGAAATAAATAAAGAGCAAATGAGAATTCCTAATTACAACAAAAAGTGAAATTCATATTTTACAATGTATAAAAATCTCTAACGCGTATAGGATTAGCGGTAAGTTGATAGGCTAGAAACTGCCTGCTTCTGGGTGGATAAAAATTAATACAGCCATTATTAGCCATCTTCCCAGCTAGCAGCAGCTGGAGGCTTATTTCGCGATCACCAGGGACGTTGGCTTGGTGGATTCTCTCACTTGTTGGGTAATTGCTCAGCTTATGTTGCAGAACTATGGGGTGCGGTTGATGTGAAAGGATTTCGTAAAGTAATCCCCCAAATGGATTCTAAGGTTGTTGCGGACTGTTTGATTACTGATTCTGAAATAGGCTTGCTGCATAGACACCATATGCTTCTTGACCTCCTCTTTCAGATGCGTACTTGGGACTGGCAACTTGAGGTCCAACATACATTACGTGAAGGGAAAAAGTGTGCGGATTTATTGGCCAATCTTGCTTTTAATACTTCTCCTGGCTTACATGTATGGAAGGTCGCTCCTCTTATAGGATGGGTGCCTTGATTTCACCGAACATTGTGAGGGGTTTCATGGCCTAGAGGCTCTTAGTGATTGTTTTCTTCCTTTTATATTAAATATATATACATAAAGTGGAACACACCCTAGTACTTGACTAGAGTTGTTAATTAAACATAAGAAATAATTCTAGTCAAGTATTGGAGATAAATCCCATTTTAATTTTTGATTGAATAAATAATTATTTAATTTTTAAAATTTGATCTCATAATTCATCATTTTTTAAAAAGAATTAAATAATGGTTCAAATTAAATATTAATTTTTATAATTTTTTCCAGCTAATTTCTTTTAAAAAATAAAAAATTATACTCATACATTTTAAATATTAAAAAATATATTTTTTATTATAAATAAAAAAATCTTTTTAAATGTATATATGTTTGAATCGTCAATTTAATTGAGAAAAATCTAATTAAAAACTTAATTGGAGAAGGAACACTATTTTAGTACTTTTTTTAAAAAAACTCAATTAAAGCATGTTGAGAAATGTGAATAAGTGATTTTGGATTGTGAAATTGAAGATCCAAACACATACATAATTTTTGTACTTAATATATATATATATATTTAAAAGAATTCTTAAAAAAAAAATTCATTAAACTTGAAAATAAAAAACATATTATTTTAATTATGTAACAAAATTATTTTTGAATCTAAATAGACAACTTTAAAAAAATAATAATCAATTTAAATTTATTTTTTCCTTATAATCAAGGTATGTTAATACTTTTACTATTAAAAAAAATATTAAAACTATGAGATATTATTTTTTTTATCAGAAATGTTTTTACTTAGAAAAATCTTAAATTATATAATATTTTGTATGAAAAATTTAGTATAATGCCTCACACATGTATGTAAAAACTCAAAACTCAAAAGTGATAAAATCAATTGAACGATATTTGAATCGTTTTCAAAATTGAAAATTATCAAAAGGTAGATACAGTACATTATTTTTAATAAGTTTTTTGTTAGCAGATATTATAGTTGTTGTTATTTTATTATTTATTTATTTTATTTTATTTTTTAAAATGAAGAGGTATTGATATTCATTTATATCTAAAAAAATGGCATAGTGTTTACTAAGTAGAATTATTCATTTATATCTAAAATAATGAACTGTGGCTTCCTACTATATTATCTAATTAAAAATAGTAAAATTTATAAAATCATAATATTAAAAAAGTACTTATTTATTTTGTGACATTAAAAAAAAAAAAATCAATTGCATCTTATGTGAAGTCAAATTTAAATACTAATTTCTTATTATTAATATTTTTTATTGACAATATCTATTTAAAATACCACACATAATAAAGCATAAGTTGAGTGTTTATTTAAGAACTGTTAACTCTAATGTTGTTGCCACCATTGAATTATTGGTCTACATTTACAGCAATTGAGGAAGTTAATATATTAAAATCTGGTGTTAGTACAATAAGTTAATACTATTTTCTTTCTGGGATTTTGTTATTTCCCATTTAAAGATGAAGAATTGTGGCATTTTATTGTCGATAGTTGGCAATTGAAATTCTAACCATTATCCGCTATCAACAATAAAATCCACATTAATGCATTAGCAACCCAAAGTCTGAAAAGATAAGAAAGGGCAACTTGCATCATCACTTAAAACTGAACTTTTTACTCAACAGTTTTTACAACAAAAGGATAAAGAGCTACATATCCAGAAAATACAAGCTGTTCTTAAAACAATTACATGGAAGTTATATATGACTTCCCTTTTAATATCTCTAGTACAAGAAGACGATAGTATAATCATTAACTCCCGAACAATAATTACGTATCTTTCAATTATAGTAACATTTTCATAAACATATAACTGCAGATTTAAATGTATAAAGACTAAATTATTAAGGATTGTAGCTTGAAACTGCAGGGTGCTAAATCAAGTCTAACTTAGCACATCCATCATCAGGCAATCATTGGTGGACAGATTAACCATTGATACAATTAACTAGACAACTTGAAGCTACAGGTGCTAAATAGAGCAACTTAGCACACCTATTATCAGGCAATCAATGGACAAATTAACCATTAATACAACGAACCAGAAAACTAGAGCTGTTCTTTGGTTCCAATATTAGTTGTTTTACATGCTTTCCGATGCAGTTAACGAAAAGCAGAGGGATGTAACCTCTTTAGATAGGGGCACACTATACCGGCTCTCCAGTTCTAGTTATGCTATTTAATTCTGAAGTAGGAACCATATGGGAACACATCTTGTTCAAATTGACAGAGCTAAGTGAGGTACTGTGATTGGGTAATTTGTTGGTGTGTATAGGCTGCCGTGATGTGTCGTTCAGGCATTTTTGTAATTCAAAGTATGCAAATAACTCTTCCATCTCCTGAGGATCCAACTACAGAAGAATCAAATTAACATAAGTTCTCAGTTTGCTTCTTATGTCTCGCATGAATAAATTAAGAACATGAATAAAATTAAGAACAGTGCACAATTTCTTACTTCAGGAAATGTATCTTCTTCGAAAACAAAAGCCATCCTGGGACAATTATCTTCAAGGATCAGCGTATCTTTTTTATATTGGTTTTGCACTTCTTTTGACATAGCTTCTTCTCCTTCTTGGCTGCTAGAAGCCATCGGAATATACATCTCTTTATGTTGACTTTGCACTTCTTGAAATGTTGTTTCTCCAACATCAGAAGCCAATAAGGGACTCAAACAATTTTGAAGGAAGGACATATCAGTCTTCTTTAAGTGATTTTGATTATCAAAATTGGAAGACATATCATAAGAATTTTGATTTTCTAAACCAAAATCCATTGGGCAACTTGGTATACTTTTCTCATACGATGATGTAGGAGTCATCTCATTTGGATTATGATTTTCCAAATCAGGTGCCACTGGGCATCTCATTTGATCTTTGTTACCGGCTGAAACATCTAGGTTACTTGTTTCACCTTTGTTGCAGGTTGAGATAAAAGGCATCTCATATTGACTTTGATCAACATAATTAAAAGCCTCTGGATAACTTGATTCACCTTTTTCATAGGTTGCAATAGCAGCATTCTTGCTTGAATTTTGATTATCTATATCAGAAATCATATGGTTACTTGGTTCACTATCACCATATACTGAATTAGCCATGACCCCGTTCAAATTTGAATTTTCGAAAGCAGGAGCACAAGCTGAAGCCATATTGCAATCTGATTTGCCTTTTCTTGCCTTCTTATTTGGTCTTGCATTGTTGCAATCTGCTTCAGCTTTCTTTGTTTTTTTAATTACTTTTTTTTTCTTATTCGACTTCATCTTTAATTTACAAAGAACAAAATTACCCTGCACAAGCACATAAAAACGAATTCAATAAAATTCCATGCCAGGCTTAATAAATCAGTAAATGGAAAATTTTCTAAACGCTACAAACACTTGCATCACTAAAAGATTTAGGGGAAATGAACAGAACAAATAGGAGTCATAATTGCAGTGACGAATTTATAACACAAAACTCTCAACGAGTGATATCTGCTAAAAATTCATGCTAATTCGGCTTACAGTTTCTACATAGGAATTACATTTTCAATTTGTTACAAATAATATTTAATCTAGAAACAAGTCTTGAACAGCTGAAAATTCTAAATTCATGAAACTAAGAATTAACTATTACCTTAACAGCGAGTTGAGTTCAGCAGTGTACAATTACCTTAACAGGCGAGTTGAGTTCAGCAGTGTATTCGTACTCGTATATGACCCACTGAGTGGCGTCAGGATTATGGTAAACCAACGTTCTTCTAGTTCCAATCTCCTCATCACTCTCTTCATGTGTAACTAAGCGAACGTGCCCTGTACTTTTCCAGTGTCCACCCGGAGTCTTTCTACTAGCTTGTTCACTATTTTTGTAATATTCCCGAAGACAAAAGAAAAACCGTATTTTATCTCTGGATTTATTATTTGATAGATCTACACAAAAATAATTTCATCCTTAATCACATATTCCAATTAAAAAAAATAGAGATTTGAGAAGAGTTATTTACCAAATAGATCCCAAGGATCATACTTGTATAATTGAACTTCACTGATTTCCAAGCCATCTATAGGATCACCACGTCTCTTCCGCTTCAAATAATCAATGAGCAGTTCTTCATCCGTCGGGTAAAATCTCCATCCAACCGGCAAATTTTGAGGAACTAATACCGGTGAACTTACAATGCCTTTAGAAAAGCAAAAACAAAAATGAAATTAATAAGAAGAATTAGAACATGCAAGAAGGTTTTAATTTTAATTAATAGAAAGAAAAATTAAAATTATACTCACCGGAGGAGGAGGAGTTGTTATTCATTCCTCTTCCTAAAATAGCAATCAAAGGTTTATAGGATTTGAAAAATCAATGGACGGATTGGTAATCAGAGGAAGAGAAAACTCCAGCCTACATGGAGTAAAATGCTACTTCCGGTGAAGTGTGAGCATTTATTTATACTCCAAGATGAAGAAGAAATTGACTATAAAGTCCTCCAAGTTCAAAGTCCGTACTACTACTTCATTGAGAAGTAGCGATATATTCCTTTGTCACTGCTTGTGGAGGACGCGTAATGCAAAGATTGCACCAATAGGATTCAGACACCATCTTTTTTAGGTTTTTAGTTAAAATATAATTGACTTCAAATTATGCAATACGTTAACTTGCTATCTTCTCGAATGTTCTTAAATCATACCGAAGGTAGAAGCTCTCATATCCGATTTTTATGGTCCTTAATTTCATTTTAACTGATTTAATCTAATCTAATGGAATGGTCTGGAATATTCACGCCCTTTCTTCGTTTTTTTTTTTGGCCTTTATATCATAAAAGCGAAAAGTGAAAAGTCCATAACAGGACCTGTTCTCAAGTGGAAACGTAAAATGACTAACTAATAATAGATTTTTCAAATTAATAATAATAATAATAATATCTAATATTTAAAGAGTACATATGAGTTTTTGTTAATTGTTATATAATTTCTTTTATAAATAATACACATACATTAAATTTTATTATTATATAATATTGATTAAATACAATTATATATCATATTTTTAATTAAATTTTAAATTGATAAATAAAAAATTAATAATTATTTTAAAAAAATATATATACACACACATATATATATAACAATAAAAATAAATATAATATACTCTTAATAATAATAATTATAAGAAATTATAATAAATTTTTTGTGGATCCTCTCTTGCCATTTTAGTAATTTTTTTTTAATAATACAATTTAAAAGCATTTGCGCATTTTATCATAAAATTTTATTATCATTTATAAAAATATATTTAGCTTAATCCTCTTATGTAATATGTGTAAATATATTATATTATAACACAAAATTTCACTTTTTTATATTTAATATAATAATTATAAATAAATAAATAAAATTTAAAAATATAATAATAATTTAATATAATAAAATTTATCACCGTGCAAAATGTGGATAACAATTAGTATATATAATCTTGAAGCTGAGCATGGGGCAGAGAAAGTTTGCAGTGATAATAAAATCAAAACAGCTTCAACCAAAAAAAAAAATCGAAAATGAAAAATAAAAATAAAAATAAAAAATTACTTTTCAAACCCATAAATGATACGAAAAATGAAGAAAATAATAAAAAAAAATGTGGAACCCAGAAAACATACAAGGAAATCAAACCTTAGTTGTACTCTCAGTTTGTAAAACAGAAAAAAAATCAAAATTTGGAAGTTCGTCTGTCAATTGGTGAAGAAGAATAGAAGAACAATCCCGTAACAAAGAGCTTATTAGAGCTACAAACCAGCCAAGTTGTTTACAAATATTCAATACTTAGTTGGATAAAAACTCGTTGGTATTCATTTTATTTTATAAATAAATTAAATTTAAATATTATTTTAAAATTTGATGAATAAATTATTTGAATTTGAGCAAAATAATTCGTCACAATTTTATTCGTGAATAACTCGTGATTGTACTCGCAAACAACTTTATTAATAGGCTCGTAAACAACTCGATTATTATTATTATTATTATTATAACAATTTTGGCAATTCATAAAATATATTTTAATACTCATATAATCTTTTTAGTAATTTAATTTGACTAAAATAAATATACTCCTAATTTTCTTTATATAGACTTTAAATATTTCTAAAAGAAAAATAAATTATATATTTAATTGTATTTTTAATTTTTAATAAAAATTACTCTTTATTAGAAAAATTATTATTATAATATTTATTTACTTAATCTATAAATAATATATATTTTAATTGTTAAATTAATCGAGTAGTATAAATATATAAAATATATAAATAAATAGTTTATTATTATTATACATAAAATATATAAATAAATAATTTATTGATGTTATATAACTGTTTTTTTTTTTTTAACAAAATCAATACTAAATTACATTCTTAAACTATAGGTAACTTTTATATAAGTATTATATAATTTTAATTATATATATGTGATATCAATAGAGTTTTAGATTAAAATTTTATTAGTGTTATATAATTTAATATTTTAATTTTTAAAAATATTTTTTTTATTAATTAAATTCTTGAAATGCATGTAACGTTCAATTTTATAATTATTTTTTTATATATAAATGGGATGCTTTAGCTTTTATATTAGTTTTAAATATTTTTTGTTATGGTTATTTTATTAAAATTGAATATTTAGGAAATTGAGTATCCTAATAAATCATAAACCAACTATAAATGAGTTTTAAAATGTGTCGAGTTTGAGCTTGAGTCTAACTCTATTATAATTTATTAACGAGTCAAACTTGAGCTGAGTTTAATTATAATTTATAAATAAGTTTTTGATAAACCGAGATTGAGTATAATTTTCAAGTTCAAGCTCTGAAAAAAAAATATCAAGCTGAGTCTTAGTAAGCTTGGTTCGATTCAACTCGACTCGATTATAAACCTAAAGCTCTGTAACATCCTCTATTTGTATTGTTTGTGTTTTAAATTGTTGATTTTATTCGAGTAATGTTTTTGTATTGGTTTGTTTGTCTATGCTATTGAGTCTTGATTTTTGTTTTGTCTTACTTTGAGTTCTGTTAATTAGCTATTTAGAAGTTGTGTTTTATTTCGGATTGAATTGAACCTGTTGAAAATTAATTGGACAACTTGTGAACTTTGCTCTATATTTTTGGGAAGCTTCCATGTCACATCCAAAAACCATAGATGCAACTGTCTTAAGACATGGGTAGGCATTAGGATACTAAAAACTCGTAGAACATACCAACCTAATATTGTCACGACCCAACCTAGGAGTCGCGACGGTCTTAGGGTATGGGTATTGCCTAAACTATCAGTATCACGAAGAACCCAATTATCTGTATGATATGACAAGCAATTCATATGATCAACTCAAGTATAGCTTAATATTTCTACTGAAATTTTGACAGCATTTCCTCTAATATGAGACTATATCCCGCTGTAGAAAATGCAAACAACACTCCTAATATCACTTTATTATCAATATTCATCTCAACCTCCAATATCAACTCATCATGTATCAAACCATACACATCCATAGTATAGTTTATATGTAAAACTAAAAGAAATACAGGCACATACATATATGTCTCTATTTAGGTTACAGTACTATGGAATCTCTAATAATATATAAATATTTACATATACTATTTAAGACTCGAGTATTACATGATACAAGTAGCAAATATATCCTGCTATAGAAAATGCAAACAACACTCCTAATATCACTTTATTATCAATATTCATCTCAACCTCCAATATCAACTCATCATGTATCAAATGATACATCCATAGTATAGTTTATATGTAAAACTAAAAAAAATACAGGCACACACATATATGTCTCTATTTAGGTTACAGTACCATGGAATCTCTAATAATATATAAATATTTACATATACTATTTAAGACTTGAGTATTAAATGATACAAGTAGCAAAATTCCAAGGCGAGGATAAATAGTGCCAATGAAATTCGAGTCTCACTGCGGCCCTGAAAAACAATGACAACTACGGGGGTGAGTATAAAAATACTCAATGAATTTATGTGTATAAAAATGCAGTAAATATTCATAATACCATGATCGCACACAAAGGACCTGTAGAAATAATATAAGATGGAAAATAAAGGGTGAAACAAGTTTCTATATGAATATCCAATGTTTGAGTCAACTCTCATATGATATAACAGGATTGGGTCCAATGAAAAGTGCAATCACACTGTAATAGCACAATCGTGCATAAATTCAATGTACGTAAGGGAGATCACTCCTTATGGCTAGAGAATATGACCCAAGCAAGGGTCCAATGAATATCAGCGTGCATACAGTCGATGAAATTACCCGCTACACCATCGAGGTAACCCTATTATAATACCATATGGGTGTGTCTCCATAGAACAATAAAAACAGCATAAATTTAACTCATATAGGGGTGGAACAATCCAATATATATTCATAATGAATAATAGAACAAGTTTAAGTCAAGTGATAAAAATAACCGGTGGACCCAATTGCGCTGCCGCAATTGGCACTGCCATTACGGGTCCATTTTGAGATTTTTGAGTAGTTTCTGGTTAACTATGCTATCAATGGATTCAAGTGGATCATGAGGTACCATTTTAAATCTTAGGGAAAAACTAGATGATTGGGCCAAGTGGGGGGTTCAATTGGCTTTTTAGATTTCATTTTATAGCCAGTCAAAATTTAGGTCGATTTAAGTCATTTCGGTGGGCTTATTTAGGGGTAAAACTGTACTGTAGGTACTTTCAGATATTAAGTGTTGGTTTATCAATCCAATTGACATATTATATGATATATGATGCAAATCATGCATGATCATATTTATAAACTTACCTTAAATGCAAAAAGTTCATTTTATCCCCCGAGATACCACTCGTAGGCCCTAAGTGGCCCGCTGCTCGATACTCCCAGCTGGAGTACCCAACGGTTCACCTATTTTCATATATAACACTCCAGTAAGGCTTGAAATCATTATAAAACACCTTATTCACATCAAAACATATCAACCATATACAATATACAGCATAGACATCACATTACACAATTAACACTTTTCCAATCCTTTATGTATCAAACACATTTCTATCACTATATGTCACTTACATTTCATATATTTATCATTAATATACCAAGTTAAGAACTTATACACACCTAGTTCAACATTCCATATCATACATACACCTAATTATAAGTTTACTTTCTAAGTAACTTATATCAAACATCACTTCCATATCTAAACTTATACATTTATATTTCATACACCCTATATCTATATTCAAACCCTTCCTTCCTAATTGCTTCAACCTAACACATTAAACCTATAAACTAAACATGGTTCAGTTTTGATGGAAGTTTCTCCATTTCTTTATTTTTCAACACCAATCAACCAAACAACATAAATACACATCAAATGCATAACATTCAAGCATTCCAACCTATTAAACACCAAAGCATCAATTCATCTTTGAACATTACACATTTTCGGCCAACCTTGAAATTCAATCAAATGAATTTATTTTCATCAAATGGCTACTAATTCATCACAAACACATCAAATACATCACATTAGAACCAAAACTCCATTAAAATAACACATTTGAATCTTACCTCTTCCAGGTTAGGGTTTCCTCCAAATTTTTTATTTTCTTTCAATCTAAACACATATTTGCTACAAATTAATATCAAGGAACATCTAAAGATCAAAATTGAACAAAAAGAATGGTAAAAATACTTACTTCTGCAATAGTTCTTTGAAATCTTTCAAACTTTGATTTATCAACTTTTCTTAATTTTTCTTTGATTCTAAGGTTATAATTGTGTTTAGGATGATAAAATTAACTAGTTTGAATCAAGAAATGAAAGAAAATAACTTGATATGATGAAGAATCAAAGTGGCCAAAACTTGCTTAAGGAAGAAAGAGAAAGTTTGTTTGAAAATGGCTAAGGATGAAGAAGAGGTGTGAAAAATTAAGTTAAATATCATGTTTATAATCCTATACATTGATTCTATAGTAAAAATTATGCAACCTAGCTTACTAACCATTCAATGCTTGATCTTTTCATCCAATGGTTTGATTTAGGTTAACTTAAAATAGTCACCATACACTTGCATATACCATATAAGTCCATACACCTTAGGAAAAGACTATACTACCCCTAGTTCAAATTTAATCCCTTTTTAGTTAACCTTTTCCGTAATTATTTTCTACCGGCTTTAATCTTCTAACATTAATTCATATGACTATTACACCTCTATTTTTATGTCCTAATATTCTCTTTTATCATCAAATATAGTGTTAATTTCCACTAAAAACTCAAAGGGTATGAAATGACCATTTTGCCCCTAGTTCATCAAAAACCAAATTCTACACGATTGCTTCCTAACAGTCTTTTAACCTCCCCTAATCGTACAAACACATCATAAAACATGCATACTTGTCAAATTCAAGCATAAACATGTAGCAAATCACAATAATCAAGTCAAGTCAAAATTCTCCAAAGTAGCCCTTTGTGGTTCAGGTTCTAGGTTTTGACTATGGGGTTACATTCTACCCCCTACAAATAAATTCGTCCTCGAATTTACTTTAAAGTTATAGGGTAGAATAAAAACCTAACACAGGAAATAGATAGGGGTACTTGTGTCTCATCTCAGCCTCACTCTCCCAGGTACACTCTTCTATACTTTTGCTATGCCACAGTATTTTAACCATTGGAATACTCTTATTTCGAAGCTGTCTAATATGATAATCCACAATCTATACTAGTACTTTCTCAAATGACAATGCCTCATCAATCTCAATATCTTAGGGCTGAAAAATATGGGATGGATCTGGAACATACTTTCGTAGCATAGAAATGTGAAACACCGGATGTACGTGACCCATATTAGGTGAAAGTACTAGTATGTATGATACATTACCAATCCGATCTAAAATCTCCAAGGGTCCAATATATCTCGGTGACAACTTGCCTTTCTTTCCAAACTTCATTACTCCTTTTATGGGAGAAATCTTCAGAAATACATGGTCACCGACTGCAAACTGTACATCCTTTATTTTTGGATTCGCATAACTCTTCTACCTGTTAAAAGCAATCTTTATCCTTTCCTGTATAATAGGAACTTTCTCCATTGTTTCTCTAATCAGATCTGGCCCCTCTAACTGCTTTTCACCTGGTTTCACCCAACATATAGGTGATATGCATTTCCTGCCATACAAAGCCTCATATGGTGTCATTCCAATGGTAGAATGGTAGCTATTATTGTAGGCAAACTCTATCAGTGGTAGGAAGCAATCCCAACTACCTTTTAAATACAACACACACAACTTCAACATGTCTTCTAATGTCTGAATAGTTCTTTCTAACTGGCCATCTGTCTGAGGATAAAATGTTGTGCTGAAATGCAATGTAGTACCCAATGCCTCATGGAATTTCTGTCAAAACCTAGAGGTGAATTGAGTACCTCTATCAAATATAATTACTAATGGAATACCATGTAACCGTACAATCTTGTCCACATAAAGTTGTGCATACTATGCAGCTATATAAGTTGTATTTACCTCTAAAAAGTGAGATGACTTGGTCAATCTATCCACAATTACCCATACTGAATCATAACCCTTCTATGATCTTGGCAATCCCACCACAAAATCCATCGTTACTTGTTCCCATTTCTATTGTGGCATCTGGATCTCTTGAAGTAAACCTGAGGGTTTCTGATGTTCAAACTTTACCTACTGACAGGTTAAACACTTAGAGACAAACCTTGCTACATCACCGTTCATGTTTGGCCACCAATAATATTCCTTCAATTCATGATACATCATTGTTACCTTCGGATGAACTGTGTAAAGAGAGTAATGAATCTCTTTCATAATCTATTTTTTGCACCCCTTAACATCTGGAACACATAATTGTCCTTTACATTTTAACACATCTCCATTAATAAAATTCAGGAGCTTTACCATTTCAAACCAAGTCTCTGATCTTAACATACTACGGATCTTCATTTTGGGAACCCTTTATTTCATCCATAAGTAATGATTTCACCTGGAACTGTGCTATCAATACTATTTCCTGCCCCTGTGATTCCAAATCTAAAGTTAAACCCTTAGCCATTAATTCTCGCAATTCTCGTACCAATGGTCTTTCTGAAACAGTCACATGTGATAAACTTCCTATCGACTTCCTACTAAGAGCATCTGTTACCACATTTGCGTTTCCAGGATGATACAAAATCTGGCAGTCATAATCCTTCAGTAACTCGAGTCATCTCCTTTGCCTCAAATTTAATTCTTTTTGCTGCAAGATGTACTGTAGACTCTTATGATCAGTATAAACTTCACATCTCACCCCATACAAATATTGTCTCCATATTTTCAGAGCAAAGACTACTGCTGCCATTTCTAAATCATGTGTGGGGTAATTCACCTCATGTTTCTTCAACTGGAGGGAAGCATAAGCAATTACCTTCCTATCTTGCATTAAAACACTACCCAAACTGATCCTCGAAGCATCACAATATATAGCAAAACTGCCTGCCTCGAAAGGAAGAGTTAAAACTGGTGCAGTGGTTAAATAGGTTTTAAGAGTCTGGAAACTCTTTTCACACTCGTCATTCCGCTGAAACTTTACTTGTTTTCGAATCAACTTTGTCATTGGTGCAGCTATCATGGAAAAGTCTTTAACAAACCTGCAGTGATACCCTGCCATACCAAGGAGACTCTGTATCTCAGTGACTGTAGTAGGACGTGGCCAATTAGCAACTGCTTCAACTTTCTGTGGATCTACTTTTATACCATCTTTGCTAACAACATGCCCCAGAAATACTACCTCCGTTAACCAAAACTCACATTTTGAGAACTTCGCATACAACTGATGATCCCACAATATATGCAATGTAACTCTGAGATTGTCACGACCCAACCCCAATTGGGCACGTGACCGGCACTAGGGAACGGGAAAGCATAAAGCTTCCGGAACCCGTAGTAAGCCTGACTTACCACTGAACAATAAAACCTGACATTGAAAATAACAATGCGGAGCTCTAAAG